>JAWZYT010001344.1:82500-87195 GCA_034508575.1 Petrolisthes manimaculis | reverse complement strand
CCTTCCATCCTTCTTTCCTCCTCCATCTCCCTCCTCCTCCATCTCCCTTCCCTCCTCTCCTCCATCTCCCTTCCATCTCCTCCTCTCATCTCCATCTCCCTTTCTCCCTCCTCCATCTCCCTTCCATCTCCCTTCCATCTTCCCCTTCCCTTCTATCTCCATCCTGCAATCCCCCCCATACTCCTAAGACTATCCCTTTTGTGTGGTTAGTTCGCCCCTCTGCACCCACCCCCCATACCCCTAAGACTATCCCCTCTGTGTGGTTAGCTCGCCCCTTTGCACCCCCTTTTTGTGTAGTAATCCACCTCGTCCCTCTCTGACAGCTGGTGGAAGAGGTGTGAAAATACCTTTTCTTTGCTATTTTCACGTCCAAAGAAAAGAAAAGGTAAAAAGGTAGTAGTATTATTTGTCCACAATCCCCAGTTGCCACACAGGAATATTCAACCCGTCTTACATGGAAGGTGATATATATAAGTTTACTCAATATCATCAGGCACTTAGGAGGGTAATAGTATCAGTGGTTAGTTAATATGTGAAAGTGGTGAGGGTTTAGGGTAAAATAATAAAGTGGTGTTTACATGTGAGTGACCATATGCTGCTGTACACAAATATTTATACTTAGAAATCAGGCAAGTTCTCCTCACTCCCTCCCTCCCCCCCCCCCCTACATACATACGAGGCCCAAACTCCACCCACCCAAACCCCGTCAGCCAATCACGAGTCAGCTCTGTATAAAGGAGGAGTACAGGGCCCCCATTGGCTAGCCAGGACAGGAGTGGGCGTGACAAGACGGAGTATATCATGGGGACGACAGGTAGGACGACAGCAGTTCCGTGTGAGACGAGTAGAGGGGAGTGTTGATTATTTGTCGTCCTGTACATACATACATACATGCATACATAAGCTGTCCTTCCTTCCAATAGCGAGTTTACGAGGGAAGGGTGTATACGAGTTCATGGGCAGCGTGTGTGTGTGTATGTGTGTGTTCGTCTCTATTTGTCCTATAACGAATGTACAGTCTACGAGTTTTGAACACAACTGAACGTCCCACAATTGACGCAAGTTGGGGCCAGTGAAATATTGACTTC
This sequence comes from Petrolisthes manimaculis, assembly GCA_034508575.1. Taxonomy (NCBI): domain Eukaryota; kingdom Metazoa; phylum Arthropoda; class Malacostraca; order Decapoda; family Porcellanidae; genus Petrolisthes; species Petrolisthes manimaculis. The sequence goes on along the minus strand of JAWZYT010001344.1, from coordinate 86,107 downwards.
AAACCGTTTCGTCCACCTATTTATTAATTGATTGACTTTGGATGGTGAACACAAACCAACCTCTGATTATAACTAACTAACTAACTAACTAACTATAGGAACGGTTTGTGCACGTGGGATTGTTTGTGTGTTGGTGATGGTGAACTTGGGTTGGTGTGGTGTCGGTGGTGGTGTTGGTGTTGGAGGTATAGTGGCAGCAGTAGCGTCAATATGAGCGGTACTCCACCATCACCACTTCGACAAACCATCCCTTCATCTCCAACACTACACCACTCAGCAAACATCCCTTCACCTCCACTCCACCGATTAACAAACATCCTTCTCCACCACTGCACCACTCGACAAACACCCCTTCACCCACCTCCACCACTCGACAAACACCCCTTCTCCACCACTGCACCCACTCGGCAAACACCCCTTCACTTACTCCACCCACTCAACAAACACCCCTTCTCCACCACTCCACCAATCAACAAACATCCCTTCTCCACTCCACCACTCAAACATTCCTTCTCCATCAGTTCGGTTACTCTCTGAAGCCGTCCTTAACACAGTACCTGAGGCTGTAAGAACCACCATCATCATCATCATCAACAGGAGGAAGAGGAAGAGACTAAGGAAACAGACGAGCTTAGCCTTCTGACTTTGATATGACAACTGCAGGAGAGGATGAGGATGAGGATATTGACGTGACGGGTGCAGGAAGCCCTCTAGCGGCTGGTATGTCAGACTCTGAGGTTGAGGACCAAACTGACAAGGAAGAGAAAACCAAGAAGGAAGGAGGAGGAGGAGAAGAGAAGAAGAAACATGAGAAACCACACTTTAGTTACAATGCTCTCATAATGATGGCCATCAGATCGTCTCCAGAGAAGAGACCTTACCTTGAGTGGTATTTATGAGTTTATTATGAAGACTTTCCTAATATACCGTGAGAACAAACAGGTTGGCAGAATTCTATCCGTCATAATTTAAGTTTAAATAAATGTTTTGTTAAAGTTCCCCGTCATTATGATGATCCAGGTAAAGGTAATTATTGGATGCTTGATCCTTCAGCTGATGATGTTTTTATTGGAGGTACAACTGGTAAATTAAGACGTCGTTCAACTACTGCTTCAAGGAATAGATTAGCTGCCTTTAAACAATCCTTATTGGGTCGTTTTGGATGTTACCCCTTCCTTTGGTCTGGCTCCCTATGCTGCTGCTGCTGCTGCTGCTGCTGCTGCTGCTGGGTTAGGTGGACCCCTGGGTTCTTTGCCTGGGGCACTCACCAGTGGTCTGGCTTCCTCCACACTGTACCAGCAGGCGTCCGCAGCAGCCCGCAGCCGCAGCCCTATACCGCAGTTATCCTCCAACATATTATCCTGGAGTATTAACACACCAGGACATGTCAATCCTGTACCTCCTCCCCCTGCCGTGCCTTCACCTCCTACAGGTCTACCTAAACCCACCGCTCTCAGTCCACCACCACCACCACATCAACACCATCAACAACAACAACAACAACAACCCACCGCCTTCAGTGTTGACCACCTACTGTCAGACGCTGTACATCCCAACAACAACAACAACACAACACATCATCATCATCATCATCACAGAAGTCTGTTGTCGGGACCTCAGTAACCTCACCTCACCCATCAACTACAACGACGCCTACAGGAACTCACTACTGGCCGGGTGGGTGAAGGTGCAGGAAGACGACACAACCTATACCGACCCATCACAGTGGTTGGTGGACGACCCAGCTAACTATATACACACACACACACACACACACCCCCAACTACACACACCCACACCACATACACCCACACACACCCCGCCCCACCTTCACGCCGTCCACCCCGTCGCCCGTCCACCCCGCCCACCTTCACGCCCGTCCACCCCGCCCACCTTCACGCCGTCCACCCGCCCACCTTCACGCCCGTCCATCCCGCCCACCTTCACGCCCGTCCACCCTCACCTCACCTCAGCACTAAACAGGTAAATATAATCACTCTATCTTTGTCTATTAATTCCTATATATAAATTAAGGAACTTCTAGTGTGTGTGTGATCGTGTATGAATATTGGAGGTTTCTGATTCCTCCTGACCATGCCACGAAACAAACAAGCTCCTTCCTTTATATATAGGTGTGTGTGTGTGTGTGTGTTTCGTGGCAATATTTGAAGGACTCATTTACCTCCAATTTTCTGACTATAAAAAAAAAAATAATAATAATAATAATAATAATAATAATGATAATATATATATTTTACACTTGCTAAATAAACAGTATAGACATTTTATCACATGTAACTTAATTGATATTTGGAAATTTATTATTATCATCCTATTTTATTTAATTATTTGGGAATTTAATTAAAAACCAAGATATATAAACCATGCACAAAAAAATTAATGTATGTAACTTTGAAAATTTTGTCTTTACAGCGTCCCTGGAGGAGAGAGAAGCCCTTTATATGAGCCGCCCCCTTCACCACCTTCTTCATCACCTTCTTCAGTAGTCCGTCCCCGTATTCCCTCCTCCAGTATAATTGTATAAGTGGGTTTTAGTGCCGCCCCACGCCCCACGACCCACGCCCCCCTCTTCTTCTTCACCAGCCTCCGTCAGATCAATTTGTACTTCGTTGTGTGTATGTGTGTGCGTCCTTCGTCAGTATGTATAATCATGAGACAGACAGACAGACAGACACTCCGTCCTATAACACACACACACACACACACACACACACACACACACACACACACACACTTTCCCTTCTTCTACTCCTTCGGGTTAATTTCTGTATCCCCCCCCCCTCCCCCCTTCCCCCCCCCTCCCGCCCAACGCCCCCTCCCCCATTAAATTAATATTGGATGGGGGTATTTTAATGTGTGTGTATGTGTGTGTGTATATATATATATGTGTGTAATTAAAATAACATTCCATTATTTATTTTATCAATATGAACGTGTACAAAAAAAAAAAACAATTTGAGTAAGATTTGATTTTTCCTTAAACGTATTTATTATTATTATTATTATTATTATTATTATTATTTCACATAGAATCATTATTAATATTTGTATTGTTAATATTATTATTATTTCACGTTGAATTATTTTTATTATTATTATTAAGTATTAAATTATTTTCTTAACTATACATAATTGTGTATATTGAAATAAGATGTTGTACATATAGTTTACCTTGTGTGTGTGTGTGTATGTGTGTACAGGGGAGTGAATGTGTGTGTGTATGTGTGTGTGTGTGTGTGTGTGTGTGTGTGTGTACATATAGTTTACCGTGTGTGTATGTATGTGTGTGTGTACATAATTTATTTACCAGTGAGTGTACATATATTACAGTAATTAAGTACATGTAATAGAAAAATAATAGGGTTTGTATATATATCATAATAATGTTTAATTAAGATATTTTTACGGTTTTAAGTCCTGTATTTTCATGTTTTTAAAGTCCGATATTTTCACGGTTTAAAGTCCGATATTTTCACGGTTTTAAGTCCGATATTTTCATGGTTTTAAGTCCGATATTTTCATGGTTTTAAGTCCGATATTTTCACGGTTTTAAGTCCGATATTTTCACGGTTTTAAGTCCGATATT
>JAWZYT010001344.1:7500-77500 GCA_034508575.1 Petrolisthes manimaculis | reverse complement strand
AATAGGGTTGAACCACTCCATATGTTGTCACCTTTAAGGGACCCTGTGTGTGTGTGTGTGTGTTGTCAGAAAATGGGAGACGAGTCCTTCACGGGATGCCAGATTACTTTTAGGTGTACAGCCACACAATCAAATATTTATCCACCTTCCTTCCATCTTTCCACCTTCCTTCCATCTTTCCACCTTCCTTCCATCTTTCCACCTTCCTTCCATCTTTCCACCTTCCTTCCATCTTTCCACCTTCCTTCCATCTTTCCACCTTCCTTCCATCTTTCCACTTTCCTTCCATCTTTCCACCTTCCTTCCATCTTTCCACTTTCCTTCCATCTTTCCACTTTCCTTCCATCTTTCCACCTTCCTTCCATCTTTCCACCTTCCTTCCATCTTTCAGAAAATTGGAAATAAATGAGTCCTTCAAATATTACCACGAAACACACACATATATATATATATATATATATATATTAGAAGGAGCTTGCTTGTTTGGTGGTATGGTCAGGAGGAATCAGAAGCCTCCAATATTTTTCATACACTATCACAGGGTTCATAATTAAGAGTCGAACTATCCTAAGTGAACCTCAAAGGTGTGTGTGTGGTTCAGGGGTTTTATTATGAGCTTCCCACCCCCCTCTCTCTACCCCCTCCTTTCTCCCTCTCTCCCTTCCTTCCTCTCTGTCCCTCCCTCCCTCTCTCTTTCCTTCCTTCCCTCCTTCCTCTCTCCTCTCTTTCCTTCCTCCCTCCCCTCCCCTCCTCCATCTCTCCTTACCTTCTTCCTCTCTCCTTACCTTCCCTCCTTCCTCTCTCTCTCTCCCTACCCTCTCTCCTCTCTTTCCTTCCTCCCTCCCATCCTCCCTCCCATCCTCCCTCTCTCCTTACCTTCCCTCCCTCTCTCCCTACCGTCCATCTTTCCACGCTGCCTGTGTATCTCTCCATTATTACTTCCCCTGCTGTTTCCCTCCTTTTCTCCACGAGGCCAAGTTGACACATGCGCAGTTTGTCCACGTCACAGCTGGCGGGAACAGAGGTGATGACGAAGGATAAGGTTGCTGGGTTAGTCAGTATATTATCAACAGTGGTGGGGAAGACACGCGTTTTTTTTTTATTATTATCGTCGAGTGAAAGTGGCATTATAATTGGCATTTTTTTTTTATATTTGTGTTTATTATAATCTTGCGGGTTTATTAATTATCCTTAAAAAAACCTATTATTGTATATACAGTGAAAAGTAAAGGGAAAAAAGTAATTGACAAAATATAAATGCTAAAATAATAAAAATATAAACTTGATTAAGGATTGTGTGATCGTGTATGAGAATATTGGAGGCTTCTGATTCCTCCTGACTATGCCACGAAACAAGCTCCTTCCATATAGGTGTGTGTGTGTGTGTGTGTGTGCGCGTGTGTGTGTGTGGTGGCGATATTTGTAAAACCTCCATTTTTTCAGACTAAATATGAGAAATGATTTAGTGAATAATGGAATATAGAAAGGTGAAAAAAAAAGGTGCGACTATTGAAGAATGAAAAAAAATATAATGCAAAGTGAAATATTTTTTTTTTTATTATTTAGACCTGAAAATAAGTGTGTGTTAGTAATAATAGTGAAATAATTAAAATGTGAATAATGGAGTATAAAAAAAGCGAAGTGCTGTAAACTGTGAATAGTGTATTAAAAAGAAATGAATACAAAGTTAAATTTATAGTATAAGTGTTAAAAAGAATAGTATAAGTGTTAAAAAGAATAATATAAGTGTTAAAAAGAATAATATAAGTGTTAAAAAGAATAGTATAAGTGTTAAAAAGAATAGTATAAGTGTTAAAAGTAGTAAATTTGTGAAGTATTTAAAGTGACTAGTTGGATACACTACGACACACTTCATACTGTACTATACACTTGATGTAGTAAGGAAATTGAAGGTTAGAGAGTCCTTCATATATTGCCATGAAACACCACCTATTTCAAAGGAGCTTGTTTCGTGGTATAGCCAGGAGGAATCAGAAGCCAGGGTTTGTTAAATTTAGGCAACCACACAGTCTTCAAAATTATCTATTAATATATTTATTTTTCTGTTTGCAGGTCTGGTGAGTAGGTGTTGCAACCTTGCTTAATGAAGGGAGTATGGTAAATGTGGAGCATCTTATAAATCCTCCAAATTACTCCAAGCAACAGGACACCATTATTTTTGTTCATTTGGTGCCGTTTCCTGGCATACATTGGATAAATCAAGACACTCTAATGTATCAAGAGAATTACCACCATAAGTAAGGCAAGTACAGTAGTATGCTTTTGGTACATACAGTCCACAGCATAAATTCGCGTCCATCTCTTGTACAGTCGGCGACAAAAGTCCTGTCGCCGCACTTGCTTCTTCAAGGCACGCGATGAATAGTTACTCCAGATTTACCCTCGAGAGATGTGGAGATGGTAAGTAGAAAAGTTTGTAAAAGTGATTAACGTAGTGTATGAAAATAATATTACAACATTATTATATCCATACACTACATTAATCAATTTTACAAACTTGCAGTTGACCAAAAAATATAAACCTGATTTTATTAAGATTATTTTGTTGGTACAGTAAATTGAAATTTCTGATTCAATCTCCTATAAGTACCATTGGCGACAAGTTTTCTGGCCAAGTTATGAAATTAGTAACCTTAGAATTGCCAACAATAGATTCTTCCCTTACATGTACATTTGCCAAAAAAGGTATTGTGACAAATCTTGATAATACTTTAACCATAGTAATATCCACAACTATTTGTATGGACTATAAGCATGTATAACAGAAGGAAATATACATATCCTTCTGTAATACATACTTATACAGTAAAATTAGGTTTGGTTTAATTGAAAGTATGTAGCCTAGATCAATTTTTATAATACCAACATTACTTATTGAAAACATAAATCCTTTTCCACATTCATTCAATGTTATAATTTGATTTGAAAGTATGTATAAAATTATTTACAAATTTGCAGCTATGAACGAAGCAATATAATCATAATGAAGACACAGGAAATAATCTAAATTTTTCTACAAATTACATATGAACAAAGTTTTTTGGTTATACAACAGACAGATTATTACAGAAGATAAATTCACACTTGATATAGCCTGTGAAAGTAAGTGAGTAAGCAACTTAATTCAAACAAGTATAATATTCATGATGACAAACCTTCTCAAATTTTAACTCCCACACAGCCTGTAATTTTCCTGTTTATGTATACCCCTATAACCAGTAGTAAGGCTAAAATATTCTGAAATATAATACATAAAGTATAACAGTACTAGCAAAAAAAAAATTAAGCCATTCAGGTACAGCTTCTGATGTTACATTTTTACAATCTTTCTGGGGCTGTTTAGATAAACATTTAGTATTAAACAAAGCCAAAAATTACAGCCTACTTACTCTTCAAGTATGTAAATATATTACTACGTGGCACAATAATGGTTATCAATTAATAATATAGAACTTTCTTAATATAAATAACAATATTTGGTAATACAAACATTACACCTGGGCCCCCTTTCGTCGCCCAAAGAACTTGAACACAGACCCCTTCTTTTCTTTCTCCTTCTTATTGGCAGACACAGGCACATCACCTTCTGAGGAGCTTTCACTGAGGCCTTGACGGTCCATGGTGGCAGACATACGTTGGTTGGTGCCTGTATTGGTGGTCACTGAGGCACCACTTGGTCCAAGACTACTACCCTGGGGAAGGGACCCTGTACGTGACGAGTACTCAGAGTACGGCTGGGGGAATACACCATAATTAATACACATACACCATACTATTTTTATTATACAGGCTTTCAATATACTATAAACTTTTTTAAATTTACTATTGCAATTTGTGCCATTAATCTTCTATTTTTCATGGAATCAAGATAATTCTAGAACTCTTTATATATTTACAGCACTTCTTACCCATAATCTCAGAATGATACTTTACTTCATGTATGACAAAATAATAGAGTATGTATGTCTTACCTGTCGACTGCCAGGGACCCCATCAGTAACGTTGTCTTGGTGGTGTGTTGAACCTGTAAGCAGAGCAACAATGTCATCTATGCAATATTTTAGGTTATATTCTATTGCTCTTCCTGTACTCATTTATGTGTAACTTTATAGAAATGTTTAATTTATCAGTCACATAAAATATTAATGAGTAGCACTCTTTACAAATTTAACTCCTCTGCTTGTAACTCATCCCATTCTCACTAACCTCCAATATTAATCTTTATCTCTCCTCTCCCATATCCTTTACCACCAATGACTGGGCTTTGGGGAGCTTCATTCTATTTTCAACTTATAAATGCATTATTTCTAACTGCTTAGAAATCAATTCAAGGTCAAGACATGGTGGATTCTCAACACATTAACATAAAGCAAAGGACACGTGTTCACACAACTTGACAGTAAAACCACAACTGCCTTCACAGTGCATCAGGGCTAAGATACTAACATGTCATTGATCTATACACACACACAACACTGCAACACAAACACACACAATGTACAGTACAGCTCAAGCCAACAACATATATTCTACTACTGGGACAACTACTGGGACACACTATATAAGCAGCTCATGTAATACTGGGCTTCCTTAGTTAAGTGGGGTAACTTTCACAACATAGATACAATTATGTATTCTTGACTTGCATTAAATTTGACTGAGTTTAAGATTCCTCACATTTACTGGGTGGGTTGGGGTGATGCTGCTCTTGTTATATCAAGTAAGAACTGAATTACAGTACTCGTACTGTCTATGTATCTCTTATTATACCTTTATCTCACTGGTGCAAGTATATTACTTGCTATATTTTAACAAAAGCTTCAGATAGGGAAAAAACTCGAGTCACAACTAGTCCCCACTTCACCATAAGAGCCCAGTGGTACACATGTGGGTTGAGGATTGAGGGCATGGGTTGGCCCCCGGGGGGTGGGGGGGGGACACTGACCGTGGTGTGTGGTGTACGAGTGATGGGACTGGTGATGGGACACACGTGACACCTGAGTGAAGTGAGCCCCATGGGGTGTGTTGGGATGCTGGGCTACCTGGTGGTGATGACTACCCATGTGCCCAGGCTGCTGCTGATGCCCGTAGTGGTGAGGGGGCATGCTGGACTGGTGACCACCCCCTCCCCAGCCTGGCACCTCAACATACCGCGCCCGGCTGGGTGGCACGGGCGGGCGGGCCAAGACCAGGGGGGGGGCTGATCTAGGCAGTGGGGGTAAGTCTGTAGAGAAGCCACGGACTCAAAACACACCCACAAATATTGTGTGTCAAGGCATACAGGCACAACAAACAACAACAACTAACTACAGCCACACTCGCAAAGCTTCAAGCACAGATAAGGTTAGTAAGCACAATTACTATTTGTTTGGTTGTACCGTATAAATGTTAAAGCATTTTATTACAGTACAGTACATGCATTTATTACTGTATTATTAACCATATGAATACAGAACCACTACTAAACATTTAGAGACAAACCTGCTCAACATTTCTACAGTACACTTACATTCAGATTTTTGTGGTACATATACAGTGAAGAGTGAAGAGTCTACTGCTTCCTATATGAATGAATGGCAGGTCACTATACCAACCCTTCCACTAATACACCAAAGTAAAGCTGCCAATGAAACAGTGTCGTTTGAACCTTGACACAAAAAGTAAAGTAAAGTGACCTGCCATTCAAGAACAGTATATTGATCTCTCCTCCCATCACTGATAATATGTTCTGAATGAAGCCAGACCTCACTACTACTGTATTACACTATTTGGCTCCAGAGTATATTATATACGTAGTACACCACCCTATAAACCCAGAAAAAGTTGGTAAACAAAAACTAATAATTTCTACTTCAAGAGTACAACACTATGAGAGCTATTATTTCATTAGTGAATTAGAGCCATCAGATTTCTCTTAACTCCCACAATAAGGGAGTCTGTTTGGTACCACAGTCTACAGGAATTGGTATTCTTCAAGGCCCTTAATAACTCTTTTGAGAACTAAAAACTACAGTCATGCAAACAACTTACAAATTTTGGTACATTTGTTTCCCCAAGTACTGTAACGTGCTTGAATTAGTATTACAACATTTCCCAGTCACCTACTTTTCAAACCTACTGCTTATTACAATGTACAGTAGCACCCTTATGAGTACAGTTCAAGGAAGCTGTACTGCTTTGAAAAATACTGTGTATAAATAATATTCTCTCAAAAGTAATAAACACCATTCCAGACCTGGAGGTTTCACTTTCTGCCACACAAGACTGGCATAATGCAATGGTAAAGTCATCATAAAGAAAGATGTTACTTGTCCTCATTCAATTCAACAGTACTGTACCTGTACTTTAACTTTGGCATCAATAACCATAAGTGCAATGGTAACTACCAGTAACACTAAGCTGTAAGACTCAATTTTTATACAAATACTGTACTGTATAAAGAGGTATTGTATACAGTACATGTATGCAATCTATCTTTTTTTTTTCTTTCAATGTCTGAAATTAAGACCAGAACACAATTGATTTTGGTGTTTACATCTGGTGAGCCTACATACAATTGGTCTTCACTGTGTTTAATACTGGGTTGTGAGTAAGGATAGATTATTCTTATCTGGACATGCACTTTAGGAGGAAATAATTTTGGAAACGAGAAATTTAGAGAGTTAAATGGTTACTGTCATTACAATAACAAATGCTTTCCTACATCTACTACTATGTCAAAAATATTAAATCAATCAAAACTGTAAACAAGCAAAAGGAAGGCCGTGTATGCATTCATATTGACTACTAATTAACTATTAGATTAACTATATGAGAAACAAGTTCAAAGCTACTGGAATCATGCACATACACTGATTAGGAGGTCAATATTTATGAACTACTTACAGTAGTACATTGTAAATATCACAAGAAAGAGGTAAAATCAAGCTTATTCATTCAGAGTATAAATATTACAAACAGTATATCAATCTTTCATTACAAATAATGCAATATATAAACTGTACATTCTACAATTACCAAAACATCTGGGACCAAAGTACACTACAGTACAGTATAGGAATAAAGACATTTTGTTCTTCAGTATTCAAAATCAACAATATGAAAATAAAGGTACCTAAAAATTTGTGCTGATATTATGGTCTGGAAAGCATTACCATTTTGATGGTCATACAGTACACTACTTGTTGCAACAGTTGTAACAGCTAGTTCATTACCCTCTACTATACACAAATTAAGTACCATTATTTTATTAATAGACTTGACACTAAGGTAATACTGAAATGGTCTGTGTCTGGCCTATAATTTGTGTTATGTTAGATATACACTGATTGCCTCACAGACAAACCAAACACAATGCCTCAAACTGCCTTGACTACATTCTCACATTATGTTAAATCCCAGTGAGGTATATTATGTTAAAAACTTACCAATCTCACCGTTCCTTCAAACAATCTATTTACAATATGTATTCATTCTTTATGAAACATTCAATACCTGCTGAACTTTAATACCATCTGACATTACTGTACAGCTGAGCAAGTAAACTAGGAGTGTATATGTCCACATCTGTTTACCACTAAAAAATTTCATTCAGTCACGTTCCACTTTACATTATTAATTGATTCATTGATAAGAAAACTACGATTAATTACATAGAACTGAAAGATTTAGCCATATACACTCATATTTTTCTTGCACTTTCTACTTGCTCAACTGTACATATTAGCAATACAAGAGTTAATGTTAAAACTCACTTTAACACTGTCTCAAGCCTTGTGTTTGGTTCATGTCTGATTCAAGCATTATGGTCTCAGTTAATAATGTTCCACACTGTTATCAATACAGTATATGTGTAGGGTTAGTAATCTTGTTAGCAGAAAGTTTAAATATTTTCTAAACATTAAGAAGGTTATTTTCACAAGAGGAGTGGTAGGAAGTGTGTAGGTTTGTTTGGTGAGAATTTATATGTCCTGTTCATTACCTGTAGTGTTATTATCAATTTACTGTGTCATAATACTTCTTCCTTCAATTTTTCTTTTAGAATTCTTGTTGTTGTTTTATAAAGTGAACAGACGTTTGTTACTATTTTGGGGAACCTCCTGGAAACACTGGGGACCAATTATGAATATTACTTATATATCTAGGCTAAGGTCTAATGTTGTAACAACTTTACTGCGAGATGGAAATGCTAAATTATGGTATTCAGGCATAAAAAGTATCACTTCTAATGCACAAAAAAGTTCTTGTATACGTATTCAGACATTTAAAGTACAGACTGTAGATGAGCCACAAATTAAAGAGACAATACAAAACAACCTTAATTGCAAACTGAATTCCCGGGACACTCAAAATTTTAATATAAACGGTGATACCAAACTTAAACAATGCAATGACCGGCAAACAACAAACATTATATTAAACTGAAAACTAATCAGACACACACACACACACACGTCTGTTTTTCTGTACTGATGGCAAATGTTCAGAATAGATTTTTGTTTACCTTCCAATCAAATACAAATAACTACTACTATTAATTTTTGTTGTGAATATTGGCCATCAAACAGCAACTATTTTATTATTCAGTGACATAATACTAATCAAAATAACGTGAATAATGTGAAATAAAACCTTTTACTCATGTACGAGAATGAAGTGAACCTATTTCCTTTTATAACGTCCATATCGAAATACGAGAGCATCCATTTTAAAAGGATACATGTAATGGAGAAATGAAGTCCCTCGTTGTGACACTCCAACTACAATAATATGAGAGAGAAATGTTGTGGGGTTTACTGGTTACCAACTACAGGTACAGTGGCCAAAAAAGGTATTGTGACAAATCATGATAGAACTTTATCCATAGTAATATCCACAACTATTTCTAGGGATTATAAGTATGTATAACAGAAGGAAATATACATATCCTTCTGTAATACATACTTATATATATCCCTACAAACAACTATGGACATTAATATATTTAATGTTGTATCAGTAGTTGTCGCAATACCTTTTTTGGCAACTGTACAGTACAGTAATTAGGTTTGCTTCTTGTTCCAGATTGTCATAGGCACTAAGGCAACCCCATTAACTCTTAGGCAAACTTACAATTTTTTTTTTTTTCAAGCACCAGTTTCCTCCTTCAATTAAAAAAAAAAAAAAAATCAAATTAACCAAGACAATTTTCCATTCTTGTGAACTTGTTTGCCCAAGTTTCCAGGAGGCAGTTCGGTTCTCATGATAGAAAATAATAAAATGACAGATTTCTAAATGTCAAACTAATTTTTTCAGGCTAATATTTGGCCATCACCAACCCCTACTTCAGTTTGTAGGAGATAATAGGTGATAAACAATATTATATATTTTACTTTATATTAATCTAACTGGTTCTAAATCAGGTCAGTGGTACACCAGTGTTAGTTTGTTATATTAAAATTAAAATCATATTGTTGAATGTACAGGGGATTTACTTCTATACTAGATAATGTGTAGGTGAGAATATTTATGTAATCATTACATTAAGGAGAAATTCTCTTGTTTGTGAATTGGAAGGTCTCTGATTCCTCCAAACTATGCCACAAAACAGATCCCCTATTAGTAACATTAAGGTTATCAGTTTCCTGGCATAGTGTGGAGGAATCAGTAGCCCTCCAATTCATCAGAAAGAAAACCTCCCCTTACTTAACTGGTAGTGTGCTACAGGATGCAGGTGTTAATTAATAATAGACAAAAGCTACAAGACAGACAGACCGTACCATGGACACAGACAGACAGACAACTTCACATGTCACTCACCTTCTCCATTCATGTTTTCTGAGGATTCCCGTCGATGGCCGTTTGGTCTGTCTGGTGGATAGTTCTGGTATGTACTCTCTGTTGTTGTCACCTCTATAATAAACAAACCAGTCAAACATTAATCATTAATTGTAACACCTTAGGTACAGTATATACACATTATACTTGTCTCTCATATTTGGGAAGGTTTAGTAGACAAATTTATATATGGGAAATTAGTTAAGGGAAGTAAAGTAATTTTTCTATGTCCATTTCAATGCCTGTAACTCTGTTGGGTGGAATTGAGAAAGCTAAGTAGTGATTTTCAACCTCTTCCCATAATCCTACTTATCTATGATATAATAGAAAATTTAAATCTCCAAAAAGTACAAATATACAAACACCAAGAATTACAACCAAATGATCATAACAAATGCTAAACTACATAAACTATAAATATAATAATAATAATCTTGACACCGGTAACCCCGTGGTATATTGTTCAAGTTTACCGTAAGATGGAACAATGGAGATGCGGTTCTGGTAGATGGGTCCTTCATCACCGAGGGAAGACCGAGAGGAACGGTTACTGCCTGGACCACCACGGGGAGGCACCGGCGGCCTCGCCTTGTCTTGCATCTAAGGAAAATACAATAGTCCCTTCATACATCACAAACTTACACATCTATGCAACATTTCAGTATCCAACATGCTCAGTTCCTTATGTAAAACCAGTAACATATATTTCTATCTCTTGCTTCTCTATGCTAAGTTCTTTTATGCAAGACTCACAAACGTTTTTTCCAGGCATCTGTCATCCATTACCTCAGACAATAGTTATTCAATGGTCGTCTATCTATCTATAGCTCTGATGCCTCGTTCCCCCCGGGAACTCCCCCCAAGGGGGTGGCCACGGCAGAAAAGTCTCCAGTCTTCCCTGTTCAAACACTCCCTCCTCACTCGGTCCAGCCCTTCCCTTCCCTCCCCCTCATGTTTCTCTCCTTTACATACTCTTCCACTCTGTTCTGCCATCTAACTGGTGGTCTGCCTCACACCACAGCCCACAACTTCACTTCCATACACCTTTACAAACTCCTCGCCTTGCATTCTCTCTACATGTCCAAACCACCTCAAAGTATTACGCTTCACTCTCTCAACCACTCCACACTCAATACCAATTGCCTTCTCACTCATACCACATTTCTTATACACACTCATTACTTTCTCCATCCCACCTTGTCAGTCCACATGCACCTCTCAAGTAACTCAATGGTCATATAATGAACATATACATTTTTAAAAGACTTGCTATCATACAACTTATTCTCATCTTCATGTTTCAATACCTCAAGCGTCTAATTTCAGCTTCCTTTCATAATCATACATTTATACGCTTCTTCTAAAATTTACATGAGTCTTTTTCCTTTCTTTAATTGTGTGATTTTCTGAACATAAGCTACTCTTCCCTCTCTCTGCCTGCGATACAAAATGCCACTCAAACTTTAGTTTCCACAATGAATTATGCTTCTCCCTTTTGTGTTTATAACCTCCTCTGACATTGTAACATTTGTGTCATCTATATCCATCTATTATTACATCATCCTGGGCTGAGGTGTTCCTTGTTCACATTTGCCAGGTACAGTAGTTTGCTGTGGAGTAATAACAATGATGATGATAATAATAAATGACAGTAAACATAAAAATATTAACAATATTCCTACACACACAAAGCAAGGAACAACTATGAAAAGGTAAAATTTATACATAACTTCCCAATGATAAAATATACAACACCCATACAGTATACTGAAAGCAAGGCACCTTACAAACCCCTTCTCAGTACTGAAGCCAAACATTCAACACAGCCGGTATTACTCTGCTCATCTATATTATTTTATTACATACTGTATTATGTTCTGCCTATTTATTATTATCTAGATATAAACTGTACCTACTTTAGCTGACCTGAAAATAAGTAAACTTTTAACTTACAACAATATAAAACTATTTGGGAGCATAATCATATACTGCACATAAACTACAATAAACATTTACAGAACGAACACATTTCTCCAATACATCCTGACAATATTCAGTACTCTCAAATTAATTATCTATTTAATCCCTAGAGATAAGTTGTTAAGGTAAGAACACCCTTAGTGGAGGAAATTATACCTTAGATTTCCATGCACATTTTTACTCACATGCTCCAAATTGGCATAGAGAGGATTGTCAAGGGCCTGAGAATGTGGCCTGGTGGGGTCTAAGCCCCCTCCTGCCCCCTGTGGGTGGGAGCTGACAGCATGGCGATGTCGGGCTTCAGGTGTAGAGTGACCCGAGGAGTTGTCAGAGTCACGGCAAGGTACAGTCACCAGGTCGCCGCCCACCTCCCCTTCCTGTCACATGCAACATTCCAACAGGTGTGTCCACATACAGCACATACAAGCACGTGTGTGTGTGTGTGGGGGGGGGGAGATGTACAGTACAGGCAATGTGTGGGGTGAGATGTACAGTACAGGCAATGTGTGGGGGGAGGTGATGTACAATTACAGGCAATGTGTGTGTGTGTGTGTGGGAGGAGACGTACAATACAAGCAACATGTGGGGGAGAACGTGTGACCAACCAACAGGCAGGAGGTGTGGAGGTACATGTATACAGTAATGAGGTGATGGATAATAACACCTTGACAACCATTATTATATACAGGCACGTGGATGGAATAATTAACACAGTGATGGGGAAAATCAGTGTTGTTATGAGTCAATACATACAGGCAAGTGTGGGGGGGAAAATATAAGTGTCAAGTGGGAGGGGGAAGGCCACCCACACCTACATTGACATTATAGTACTTTATTAAGAATCAGAATTAAGGGTTTTTTCTCATGAAGGTGTGAAATGATTTTGAAGCAGAAGCAGCAGTGATGTATATTATGGTGCACATATAAAAACATAATAAAACTAATGTATGTGCAAACTAAAAGAACCACAGGAATGTTGACTTTGAAGGACATAAAAGCATACAGTATGAGGTTTGCCCATGGAAAATTTATACAGGACAAATATAATGAAGGCTAAATGTATAAATAATACTCCTGTCTTCCTCAATAATTATGAAATATTACTTTTATCTGAATATAATAGCTCCATGCTTATCAGTAATAGTATCCCTTAATCTAATAATATTTTGAGTATAAGTGTTTGATAACAGTTTCCAGAGTGACATAACCAAATTTCAAATCAAATTTACAAAAATAAAATTAATTCTCTTATTAAAGTTGGTATGAAACATCAACATTCTACAGTATAAGGACTTCAAAGATGTTCAGTAAAATATTTTTCTAGGCAATTTGACTCGTATAGAAAACCGAGTGAAAGTGAAGGAGTATTGTATGTCTATAAAGCATTTCAAGATACAGTAGGTGCCTAATCTGTATCTGAAAGGTGTGTTGTGTTGGTAAGGAAATAAGATATCGAAAATATTGAGGCAGGATATTCCACCAAACTGTTCCACAAAACACTACTGTACGTATAGAAGTAATATCTTATGTCCCATTTTACTCTATCTATCTGGGGATATTACTAAGATCCCCAAGGCTAACTATATAAATACTGTGTATGGTCTTGTATGAGTGAAAACTTCCCAGTCACTTTATTGGAGTTTATATCAATGTAACCTTAACCCACTAGAGTCCACATAAGCCACTAAAACTAAACAACATAACATCTAAACAATGGTAGCCTCTTGGCACAGTTTTGAGGAATGAATAGCCTCCATTTCATCACAAGAATTTTAACCCTTTGGTGAATGTAGTAGTAGTAGTTAAAAGTTTATGTAAGTAAGGTAGATCAATCAATTAATCAGGTGCTTTAGCTGTTAGAATTTAAATATCAGTCATATATACAAGTGATGATGGAAATCACTGGAAGATAAAGGGCATTTAGAGACACAGTCTGACAGCTCCCAGCTACAAGGAAATTTTTTGGCAAACGGGCACATGATGCAATACCATAATTTTTACAATCATTTGACTACAGGGAGACACTGTGAACTAGACTGAGGAGGGGAAGTTGCTGCTGACTGAGGTTACACCTGAAAAAATAGGAAATTTACAGTGGTATGTGAAATATTAGATCTAGCTTTTCTCATTAAAATTAAATTAACGATAAAACCGCAGAACTATTGTTGGATAAAATGGTATTAAAGTCCAAAATTCAACACATAGCAAAGGAATACTAAACTAAGAAGGAAAATTTGCAGCCCAATATCCACAACATATGCAAAAGAATTCAGTGGAGATTCTGACTCTTAAACCAATAATCACATGAAACACTGAAGAAAGTTCCAATACCCAACCAAACCATAACATACAGTACAGTTCGGTAGAAATGACCAAAATATTCCAAACCAAAATTCCTTGACCCAAAAATGGTATGTTGAGAAAAATATTAATGAGAAGGTGTATGTATGTATGTCTAAAGGAAGAGTATGAACATGCTTGATTGCAGGTAAATGAAAGCAAACCGTCAATAAGCGGAACCAAAGAGGAGAAATATAGTTGAAGGGAAGGAAAGAAAAGTGTGAATAATGGAGAATAAGAGAGAGAGAGAGAGAGAGAGAGAGAGAGATTGACTACTGGGAGGCATTACATCAAGGAAAAGTACAACCGGAAAGTCAATATTGTAGACAATGGAATGAACCCCAACATCAAAGAAGCCAATCTAATCCTTAAGGGACCCTGTGATATAGTCAGAAATTGAAGATAATAGAGTCCTCCAAATATTGCCACAAAACACCACCTTATGGAAGAATACATGTTTTGTGGCATGGTCAGGAGGAATCAGAAGCCTTCAATTCCCATACACAATCACAGGGTCATTAAAAATAACTCATCCCAGTTTGTAGTTCTGTAAAATTAATGACACTACAGTATACCGATTCAATCTTATTTTTCTCTCATTGTACCATAACTGACACCTTATTCAGTAGTGTATAGTAATGTAATTCAGATTATTATAAAGAATAATTTCCTCTCTATTTCCTTACCCATTGTTAATTGTCCTACATGAGGTAAACACAATTTTGTATATCTCACTCCAAACTATGTATTTGTATGTTTAGGAAAATTCTTTACACTTTGGACCTTCAAGCAGAGCATGTAAATAATACCATACAAGACAAAACTAGCAGGGAAATACTGAAAACAAATTATGCATCAAATAACTGAAATACAAAGTAACTTTCATGCACATGGAGTACAAAATACAATCACTGGTCTTACAATATTGTACCATTATTACTGAATCTTTATTACATCAGCAACATAATTAAACAATAATACTGACTCAAGTTATTGTCAGCAATCCATTAATATAAAATTCTGAACTTTCCATGAGTTATCTATTAGTGAGCATTGGCTTTAGAACAATATATACTGTACTGTAAAATTAATGTGCAATACAATAATTTAGATTGTGATTGTAAAAGTCAAGACAAAAGCTTCTACTTGGGACAATAGTACAGTCCATCCCTGGCTGTATTCCACATCCAAACAAGAGTGATAATATTGGTAATAACAGTAACAATGCCCTTACACATTCTGCCATCAAACTGGATAAAGGGATAAGGTACAGCACAAATTGGACTACCTTGCAGCTCTAACAACAAATTAATAAAGAGAGAACAATTACTTTGCCGACAATGAGGGATTAAAGGAACCAAAAATATACAGTGAGTGTATTTTACACCTTAAAAAAAAAAAAACATAATGAAAACTATTTAGAAAACTTGCGTTTCTCGGCCCCACATTCCAAGTGATTTAGTCGTTTCCTCACCTTATGGTTGTCATAGGACATGAGCTGCATGGATGGGGGCAAGTTGGCATGGAAGCTCAACTTGGTAACCCATTCCTCCAGTACATCTTCTGATTCAGTGACAAAGAGGTACTCAGCATTGTCCCTCGTCACCACTCTGTTAGTGTTAGGAGAGAAGTGTAACACAAATGTCTATTTTACACTTGATACACAATGACAAAACTGGGAGAGTAACAATAACAGAGGATTCATTAAAAAAAATTCACATTACACTTAATAACAAATAATTATAATCACATTTTTCTTTCCTCATGTATTCATCTATTCAAAAAACAAGAAAATTAACTTGCTCGTCTTGAAACAACATTGCCATTTCTTAAAAAGTCTTAACCCGGCAGAAAGATGTCAAAGGAATAGAGAGGCCTGGATGGACTGGAGAGGAAGACAGAAGGAAAGAAGCAACTGTGAAAATGTCTTACCTAAATACATTTTTCTTCTTGGTATAGTCCTCTGCTATTTCTATCTTAGCCTGATGGATGGATATGGGAGGTGATGCTGCCTTTTGGTCATAGAAGTCATCATCATCCTTGAAGAAGCACAGCAACTGACCACACAACACTATAAAGAGAATAGACACATCAACAACATTATTTGATTTCCACCAGTCTGCAGTTACAGTAAAGTCATTACTATACATTGCTCTTATGGCCATCAACAGTTAATATAGCTAAGTACAATTTTATGTAAAAATATAGCTAAGTACAATTTAATGTAAAAATGTGTAGTCTTGTCTGTGTCATCCAAAGGTTAAATTTTATATGCGGTATGTAAATAAAAATGATGACAACAATTTCCTATTTGAAGTTTGTAAAGAAGAATGTCATCCCTGTACCAACCTGTGTAGAAACTCTTCCAGGACCTAATGGTGGCTTTCTTGCCTCCACTTTGTAGTTCCTGTTTACGTTCCAAGTAACCCTGTATTTCCACTGGGGGCAGGTTGGCCATGTTCTCCATACGCTTGTGTTTACGGAAGCTCTGGGTGCGGCGGCGTGTGGTGAAGCTTGGGGTACGTTTGGCCTTCTTCAGATCCACCTTCATACTCTCTGCTCGCTTTATGTCTGGTGGTTGGAATGGTTTGGTACACATGAGTAACATATTCAACACAAAAATGTTCTCTATTTCTAATGAGCAGAAGGGATAGCTTTGCTTGGTATTTTTTAGCAGTACATTGGACATAGTTTAACTTCACACATTCTACACTTGACATACAGAAGTGGTACTGTAATGGGTTTGGTACAAAGTTTGATACAAGTTTGCATCATCTTAAAGTAAAGGCCTCGGTCAACCTTCAAAGTTTTATAAGGACGAGCTCTATATATTACCTATATTATTTCTACGGTATCAGTTCTGTACAATGGTTTTGTAACTTCTTTTTTTTAAATTTCGGGTGTCACTAACTTGCATATACAGTATTCAAAATTTCTATAATACATTACAGCCAATTTATATAAGTATTTTAAGTGCTGCATAATACCCTGCTACAGTACAGTATATAATTTGCCTCTCATATGAATATTACCTCTGATAAACCTCAATATCATTTATGCAATTTATCATAATAACCATATGCTTGTATCTAACAATTCAGTATAACTGTTTGAAAACTGTTATGAAATTACTTCATTAAACTTCTTAAATACTAAAGAATAATACAGCATGAAAATGTATATTAAGCAATAAGAAATTTATATAAACATTATTCAAATTAGTTAATTAGCATATTAAAATCAAAACCAACTTAGTAATACAACTTGAAACAATGTTCTATAAGTTATAGAAGCATTAATGTAAAAATAAATTAATATTTTAATGGCAACTGAACAAAATTATAAAAAAGTACCAAATTCCAAAGTAAATTCCAACACCAGTTAATGTTTTGATGAGACAAACATGCACAACTCAAGTAGTTATCACACAAACATATTTTTCTGTCATCTCTGTCCAATCTATGGCTTCCTTCATCCTCTAATCTTTATATCTATTCATTCACAGGACACTCAAATCCAAATGGGGTAAATTTGGTTAAGAATGGTAAATAAAGTTGGGAGAACAATGTATAGGGATGTATACGTGATGTCTTAATCTGTATTGACATTATATGAATCAAACGGGTGATACTATAAAATCATGAAATATCTTAAAAGGTCAGTGACATTTTTGGTGACCTTGGTAGGCTACTAACATCTCCTTAATGCCATAAATACTACACAAAACAAATGTTTTCTTTAAACGTTCTGTCTTGTAGTAAGGTTTGAAGAATTTAGTAGCCTCTATTTCTCCCACAAAATCACAATCCACTCCACACAAGACCTCGGTTACACACACTTAAACCAATTCATTCTGTAAAGAAGGAAGTAGTGACCTCCATCAACAAGGTGCAAACAAACACCACACATGCTGCAAACAACAACAAGTAAACATAAAGTGCTGTGTCTAGATGGTTTCACTCGAGGACTTTTTGAGGTGTGAGGGGGAATAGGAGGAGTGCTTTTAAAAAGAAACACACCACAGGGCCATATGCAAGAGAAAGTCATGGGGTAAGTAAGAGGTGATGACAGTCAATACAACACCTATGAATACAAAACAACAATCTTTGTACATACCGGAAACTGTCTTCGTCTGCCTTTTTATCTAATTTTTGTCCAGAATAAGTAATGACAGCCATTACAATAGCTATGGATAGTTAACATGGAACTATAATATTGTACATTCTAGACATTGTCACCGTTTTGCTTTTGCTTTTATTTGTCTTACACATAGCCTGGGGTAGGTGGTGATGACAGCTAATACAATAGCAATATAGATGACACCCTCAGCTATTATTGTACTAGAAACTGTCATAGCCTCCTGACCTTTCATCATTCTTACATGAAGCCTTTGAAACCACACCAGGTTGTACACTCATCATGCCCCAGTGATCCTTAACCCACTGTGCTGCCCTCCAGTCACTCACACACACACACACACACACCATGCTGCTCCTTGCTGTCTGTGTAATATCATAATCTAATTTTGAACTAATAAAACAGCTTCCGTCTCTTCAGGGATTCTTGTTTATATATATATATATGAACGTGTGCATTGACTAGAGTCTGGTACACTCCTAATCCTTTACCTTCCTATCACTGCTGGAATTCAATGACACTGTAATTCCAATACAGTAATGCATAGTCAGTGTTTACCTTCTGCCATTGGGGGTTTGACATGCAGTTGTTTCTATGGTATCAATTGTAAAATACTTATGAATTCCAGAGGTGAATTAGGCAGGGGAAGCCAGACAGAAGTGACGTCACAAAACCTCACGCTGTTACTACTACATTTTTAGAGGTTGTATGCAATAAAGTCATAGGTTAATGATGGTAATGACTGCGACAATGACTTCATAAGTCTACTGTATATAATTATGGAGTCATTAACTTGGTCACTCACATCATTTAACCAATTAATTTTATTTTGCAATACCTGTAGTATAAAGGCTTTTATTGTAAAAATGTTACATCCCAACACACTTAGGGCTGTATGTAAGACCATCTGTGGTGTTGACAATGGTGTGGTGACTGGTATGTTGACTCTATAGACCATGCCACTGTCAACACCAGGGATATTCTTACATACAGCTCTTTAATCGGTCATTTCCACCTTAAAAAAAAAAAAAAAAAAAAAAAAAAAAAAAGAGCATTGCGTTTCATGCATAGAAATTAAGTCTAGTAGAGAACTGCTAGTTAATTAAGTGGTCCTTTACTTCCCACATTCCACATCATCTTACCTAGGCTACTGAAGACACCTGCAATTCTTAACAAAGCAAGACTGCATTGCTAAAACAGATGTAACAGTCATGTCTGCAACTTTATAATACAGTACATGTCAAACTGGAATGTATACTGTAATTTCACATACGCACATCACGCACATATGTTGTCACTAATATAATAAACCTTGAGCTTATAAGGCTGACTTTACATCATAAAATTTTCACAGGCAATTTATAATTTGCAAAATTTTCTTTAATATAAATAAGCTCATAGCAATATTTTAACATTATATCATTATGGTTATTATAATTACCATATAAGGATATGTACTTGGTTGAGGGAGCAAGTTGTTGTTAGTATAATGAAAGCCACCAATTCCTCCAAACTGAATCAAAATACAAAGCAAACAGATTAGGTATTCCATGTTGTAGGACAGTTTGGAGGAATTAGTGTCCTCCAATACAATACATTAACATTATGTTCTCCTCAATAAGTCAGATGTGTGACATTAAGACATATAAACTGACATACTATACAATACAATAAACCCTCAATATATAATGAATAAATACTTGTATCCACCACTTTATTTTACACACAGTCCCTCAATGAACATCACCAAATGTTTTCATAAGCTTCTGTTATTAATTACCATACAGACTAGGGGATTTATTGAGCCTGTATTAAAAGGATAGTGCTAAATTCATTAATCTTATATCAAGGGCCGACTGTATATAAATAATTACCAGAGAAAATAAACCAACATGCAGCATGCACTTACCAGCACCTCTGTTAAAGGGAGCGTTTGCTCTCAACATATCCTGTCGTAAGCTGTTACCTCTCTTTAGGCTGCTCAGACTCGTCTGTGAGCCGGAGCGATAAAGGCCGCCTCCATCCGGTACCTCCAGAGCTTTCCTGTTTGAAAATAACAAGCATTAACACTTCAATATAACATACTGTACTAAAAACATCACCAGGAAATAAGTTGACTAAGAAGGTTCACAGTTTTATCTTTCTTTAGGTCTACCTAGTCATTTTCTTTTGGTTAATATAATTTGACCGTGTATCCCATTAGTAAACACCAAGCAAACCATGTTAAGTCCATCATATTATTAGTCTGATTTATTGTTAACTTAAAGTAACGAGACCAGGTTTTATGGGGTTTTTTTATCACCTTTATATAACGAACACAATTTCAGGACAAACGAGCCGTTCCTATTTATTTTATGCAACATTTATTATTAGTTTAAGCAATCTCACTATTGTATTTTAATGTTGCTTATTTTGGGGGGGATGCTTACAAAATATGGCAATTCAATATTTTAGTATATTGACACACACACAACTCCCAGCACCAAGCGACCATGTGTGCATTTGTGTGTGTGTGTGTGTGTGTGTGTGTGTGTGTGTGTGCTTTTAAGGTAATAACTCAGTCAAAGCTGTGGAGTGTATATTTATGTGTGCACTAAATATTTAATATATGTATTTTGTAACTATTATGACAGCCCATCACCAGTCATGTCAACTAGGCATTCAGGTACAACATAACTGTACTGTACTTCTCACAACATTACAAGGCAAAACATGTACACTTGCAGATACATGAAACTGACACACTTGAAACAGGGCCCCTCACAGAGCATAAAGAAAAAACACTCTGTAAATTACTTCTTGTCCTTCCATTAATATGCTCGATCGATGAGGGGCTCTGTCTTCATTGGACCTGCTACATGTGTCTACAACTGTACATGAACATACAGTACTTTATTCCCTGGGTTACAAACTCTGAACAGTCGTGGCAATAAGTTGGCATCAGAAGC
The DNA here is from genome assembly GCA_034508575.1 of Petrolisthes manimaculis. Classification (NCBI taxonomy): domain Eukaryota; kingdom Metazoa; phylum Arthropoda; class Malacostraca; order Decapoda; family Porcellanidae; genus Petrolisthes; species Petrolisthes manimaculis. The sequence goes on along the minus strand of JAWZYT010001344.1, from coordinate 56,258 downwards.
CAATTTGATCTTTATGTCTGGCTGGAGTGAAACTATTCCTTGGCTTTTCATTGTTCATACATCAGTAAATTATATGGTTGGTGAAAATAACTAACATGATTACCTATTTCTATTAATATCCTAGTACCCACAGGCAATGGATATAATGAGAAGTGTGACGATCTGACAGGGTATTAAATACTATACTATACTGTACTGAAATAAAGCTGCAGACAGTGTGGTGAAAGTAAATTGCTTGGTCCAAGAGTACAAGCGTGTTTTGAGATGGTATGGACATGTAGAAAGAATGGATGAACTTATAAAGGTGAAAAAGCTGTAAGAGAGAGTTTATGAAGTACAGAAAAGAAAAGAAAGACCAAGGAGAAGAGGGTATGTTATGGTGAGAGATTGTGTAGGCAAGTATGAAGTAGGAATGGGTGAAGCAAAACAATTTCCCCACAGCTAAATGAAGGACCTCTCATCATAGCACATAGGGAGAGCTGAGGGTCATATTATAAAACTATTACGTCGAGGAAAAGGCTCTTCATCGCTCAGTTTGTATTATTGTGAAATACAAATTAAGCAACGATAAGCCTTTTCTCAAAAAAGCTTAAAAAGAGGAGTTTATGTGGTGAAAAGAGAAGTGAATGTGGTGTGACCCATATTTCTATCTCATGGATAAGGAATATACAGTAGAGTATGATATTGATGATTATAAACTACTACTAATACACTACTACTACTACTACACCACAACCAACTATGGACAATGAAAAGCAAATGAATACACCACTACAATCACAGAAATTAAATGGGATGCTTGAGAATTGGACACCATTTGCTCATCCAAAATATTCCACAAAAACAAACACAGTACCTCAATATGAGTACTGTACTGTATTGCTTTGTGGTAGTTTGGAGGAATGAATACATAACCTCCAACTTATTTTAACCACCTTAAATTGACCTCAGATCGAAAAAAAATAATAATAATCTTTCTACTGTGACTGTCTTCCACTAATAAACTAATTCATACAAAAGCTCTCTACTAAGAACATTCAATAAACGATTTAACGAAGAACAACGCCATGTATGTATTGCAAGTGTTTTTGAATCATGTGTCACTGCCGACCTTCCCATACCAATACCATACACAGTAGAAGCACATTCCTCTATAAAGTACACTGTATATTTTGACTATCAACAATGAACTGAACTTGAGACCACCTACCTACATAAGCAACACACTTTTATATTTCTCATGTGCAATCTATCTTAACAAAACATACATTAATCTTTGGGCATTTAACTTAATACAATCCTCAGCTTTTCTCACTACAAAATCAATTTCAGGACAAAGAACTTTAACTAAATTGTTTGTTTCAGGTTCTCTCACTGCACATGTAGCTTCTTATCATATTATAATTATGCTACGTTAAATCTGTACTCATATTAAAGTTTTATTGAAATTATATTAAAAAGTGCAAGGCTTTCAGTCAGTGGGAACAGTTTAGGCCAAGAGACTGTTCAGAAGACAATTATTATTGAGTATGTTACCTTATGTATTTTTGTAGTGAGTAAAACAAAGGAGTTACAGTATACTACAAAGTACATGATGCACTACTGCCAATAATATTCCCCAGCCATATTACCATAAGCTTTGGTTGACTTTTTTAAACAAACATGTAAAGCTGCAATGTGCTGTGCCGCCAGAGGCCTGACCAGCCAGGTGCTCCAGGCAAATTTGGTAAATGGATTAGTGCATCAATACCTTACGAGAACCTCTCCCACCGAGTGTGAACGTTTCCGGTACCTTGGAACCTCAGGAGTGCTGGATGTCTCAGCTGCCTCAGAGCTGGAACTGTGTGGGGGCACAGTGCAAGGTCAAGTGAGCACCAGAAAGTGAAGGGGTGCAACAATCAGGTCTTGAGCATGCTCATTCAATAGCCAGTCTTTCCCTATTTGATGGTAAATTTCCACAGCCAATATCAATATAGGGTGCATCTAATTGGCTGATATGTGACCCTCAGGTCCTAAGGTGGTAAGCTTCAACCAATCACTATTACCCTTCTAAGATATCACCAGTGGACATTTACCATCAACTAAAGAAAAACAAACCAACTCTTAAGAAACTGGAAGGTTTTGTACAGGAAAAGTTGCCAGTAGAATATAGAGTACAGAAAGCAAGAAAATGGCAAGTGGAAAAAAACTTCATGCATGTCAACTTGAACAACGTACAGTCATAATCCAAAGTTTTAGCTATGTCAAAAAACATATTAAATTTCTGCCCAACCAAGATGCAAAAAGAGTGAAATTTAAGCAAGCTCTTCTATTTATACCATGATTTAGTTTGTTCTTTTTATATAAATAAACAAACACCGATGGTATTTGTCAGGATCAGTCATGTAAACAATAGGATAAGCCATTATACAGAAGAGACACTCAGAATTTAAGGCGAGATTCTCTTGTTGGTGAATTAGAAGAGGGCTACTGATTACTCCACATTATGTCAGGAAACAGAACCAGATTAGCAAAAATAATAGTGGTCTGTTGCTTGGAATAGTTTGGAGTAATATTACAGACCTTCCAATTCACCAACAAGAGAATATCCCCTTGCTTACAGATATTAGTGCTTGGCTGCCAGAATTTATGGTTTGTGACTGTACCCTTCTGCCCCCTTGAGTGTATGGAGTTTAAAGCCAAGGTTAGAGAAGAGTATGGATGGCCAACTGGACATACACTAACTTAAGGGACCCTGTGATGTAGTTAGAAAATTGGAGGTAAACAAGTCCTTCAAATATTGCCATGAAACACCACCAATATGTAAGGAACTGTTTCCTAGTATATTCAGGAGGAATCAGTAGTCTCCAATTATCATACACAAACACAGGGTTCTTAAGGGGAAATTCTCTTCTTGGTGAATTGAAAGGTCTGTGATTCCTCCAAACTATACCAGGAAACAGACGACCTTTATGTTACTTTAACGAGGGATCTGTTTCGTGGTATGTTTGGAGGAATCAGTAGCCCACTAAAAAAGAATCTCCCGTTTAACATAAATCACATGAGCATATTTTTATCTGTTTACCGTTTTGAAGCTTTTTCAGGCGATTAATTAACACCCAAGAATCTGAATGGAGAAAATCTGACCAAGGAATGAAGGATGGAGTTCACCCCAAAAAAATGTGTGCTCATTTGACAAACCCTTTAATAATGTGTTATTAAAGTATGAGATAATCCCAGCATTATATTTACTCACTCCTTAGTGTTAACCTTGGCTATTATGTCACCTTAACCAAGAGGAAAGAATGAGTACAGTACAGAAAATAATGTACTGTACTTTGGAGCATGTCTGTAGTGTTTAACCAACCAACCCAACCACCATGAGTCAGTGAGTCAGTCAGTGAGTCACTCCACACCTCATGCACAGATTGGTACTGTTCCACTAACCTCTGGCTGAGAGGGGAAAGATGAAAAGGAAAACCAAACAGGTCATGGCATATACTGTATACTGTATGTAATGCAGGCAATGTGAAGAACAGAGATGTCGCCTTGCTGGTTACTCCACGGCCGATAGTGCAAATTTCCAATATTTGTTATTTTTACTTATTTTATTTATATATTTATTTTTGGGAGATGAAAATTTATAGTACTGCAATGAAGTATTCTCGTACATGCATATAATGGAAATTTACAGTATCAGCTGTAAGAATATGCTTACTTGGCAACCTAGATGTAGAAAAAGGTTAGGTTAGGTTAGGTTAGATTAGATTGTACTGTGTCTGGCTACCAAAAAAAAGTAGCATAAAATAAATATATATAAATATATACATATCACTATCTGCTCAATGAAGGGCAAGTCATTTTGAGAGGAGGAAAAATGAACAGAAAAAGGATAGCAATATATTTCCAACAGATCAGTAACATGCTCACTAAAACTCTTTGAACAACTGTAAATCTATAGACAATCTCTTAATACAAAATACATTAATAATAAAACTGAAAAAAGAAATATCAACAACTACAAACTAAGGTACTGTAATCAGGAACCAAACAAATGTAATAAATGTAAGCTCTTCTGCAGGAGATAAGATGCTTTAAAAAAACTGAAGGTTACTGATTCTGCAAAACACGGCCATAAAACAAACTACATGTACTTTATGTGGTCTGTTTTATGACACAGTTTGTAGGATGCATTAACTTTCAATTTGTCATCATTAATATGTCCCCTAAAGGTAAACAATATAAAGATTTAAGGTAATTCATTAAACTTTAGCAAAATACATTCAAAATTAATGTCTAATAATGATATTACATGCTCAAATGCTTACCATAGAAATATATACAATTTACTTACATACGGTAACAGTGCAACTGTAAACATCAAACTTTTAAATAAATCAGTAGTAATATAACTAATGATCATTAAGATACTAACTGGGTATTACAATTCTACCCTTACCCAAAATCTACTGAAGGGGTGATTCTTTTCTCGGTGAATTGGAAGGTTATCGATTCCTCCTAACTATACCAGAAAACAGACACCAGCAACAGTTTTAAAAGAGCATCTGTTTGTGGCATAATTAAGAGGAATTAGAGATTATTGTACTTACAATTCACCAACAGGAGAATCTCCTTTTAAGCCATCAATCAAGCCGAGATCTACATAGGAACACTGATTTGAATACTGTACTACATAACTGAAGCTGCATGCAGTCTAAAAAGTAAGTGACAGCTAGAGGTTAAGAGGACTATCTTGTTGACAAATTGAAAGGTTAATGATTCCTCCTAACTATTTCAGAAACCAGACACCCACAGTGGTATTCATGTGAGATCTGTTTCATGAGATAGTTTGGAGGGATCAAAGACCTTCCACAATTCACCATCAAGAGAATCTTCCCTTAAGAGGCATGCATATACCTGTGATCAGACGACATTGTAATGTACCTTCATGTTCAAAAATCCTGTCACTCTCTACTGTATGAGTGTACAGTACAGTATGCTAAGATTCATGGTGTTGTCAAGCAAAAGATATCGATAAATTTACAAGTTAATGAATCTTTGTGCTTCTACAGTCATCCCTCCGCTATCGCGGGTTCCACTTTCGCGTTTCGTAACTATCGCGCATGTGTGAAAAGTTCACCTTCATCCGCTATAGCGCATCCGTATGTGGACTATCGCGCACGTAACATTCAAATTTGGCGGTGCGATTGACCAAGCACACTGGACTGACAGCCATGTTTACCATGACATGGTGTTACAGTAGTAAAGATGAAGACTGTGTGGGTTTATAACTAGCCCTGCTTATCAACCCTATCTTTATTTAACACAAGAGTTAACTAGTGATACAATGTGTGGAGATAAAGCTTTTTCATCTGTGCCTAATTACACCTCGGTCTGGTATAGAATGTCCAATACGTCGATATAAGACGTCGTTCCTTTAGGGATGTATATTACAATTCGTATTAAGAATATCAAATGCATATAACAATTTGTATTAAGACGATTCATGACTGAAATGAATCGTCGGCATCGATGGCATGTGTGGTAGTAGTGGAGGTGGTAGGGGGGAGATAGCGTGATATCGTTTGTTTATATTTTATTAATCATACGTTATTAGTGTTTCCTTCTTTTTCTGTCCAAGAAATACCGAAATAACTTCCTTCTTTATATGGAAGGATATGGCTTTCCATTTTGTAAATGCACCACCTGACATGACTGAGTGTTGAAGCTGGTGTTTAACTCGTAATTACTAAACACGAGAGTCACACACACGGTAACAAGGCACGCTAGGCCTATATTCCCTTGACCTTGGGCTAGGGGGAATGGAGGTACTGAGGGTAGGGGGGGAAGTGGTGGGAACACACACACACACACTTCACAGACGAGTGATATAATTTCCTAACATATTCATTATCATTTCGCTCGTTTTGTATACAAACTCATTGGATATGCTTCACTTATTTTTGCCACCCATTTATATGGATGCAATCGTTTTGAAAATAATTTTAAGTTAATATTTTGGTAGGTAATTCTACAGTGAGTCAGACATCCTACTCTGGCACGTGCTCTCGGAATCAGACGCCCGACTCTCCACATGTGAACACGTTTTGTTATGTTTAATGAATTGCCATCGTGTTTGAGGTCTCATAGTAAAAAAAAACACGTCACTTTGGAGAGACATAAGAACCTATCCCAATTTTCATCATTAATCTTTAGTCCCTAAGGTCAGTCAGGCATATCCATTTACGCACCACCTAACCACAACACTCAACACGCTTACTGTACTTGTGGCGTCCACTGTATTAGGTTAAAAATGCAATTTTCTTACTAATCTACTTTAGTTTTCATTATATGCAAAGAAATAGTAAACAAAAGCATGTTTAGGGAGGAAAAATCTTGAAATATGAGGGACTGGGAACCAATTTCAATTATTCCCATTAGTTATTAAATTCCGCTATCGCGAATTCCGCTATCACGTGCTACTTACGGTACCAATTACTCGCGATAGCGGAGGGATGACTGTAGTTGAACAAAATAGCAAATTTCAAAAGTTCATGAGATGTGACAGGAATTTTGTCCGTAACTACAGTTGAGTGGACCAAATATGTACTTCAATTTGATGCAGAATGATGAGCCAGGTAATCTATGAACATTGTAATTTAGCAAAACTTAGGGGAATATTTAAGTATTGTAAATAGATAGAGAATAATGCTAATGCTTATTTTGGAAAACTCCCAGACATAAGTACTGTACTGTAATATACTGTACTGGCTTTCTCAGGTGATGTGTTGCATTTTGGCACAATTCAATACAAGATTTATTCATAAGCAAGGCATCAAGAAATTCCCTCAAAACAATAGTGTACTAAATAATTACAATACGGTATACATATAGCATCTCTCGACTCTATGTTATATATCTAATAGAGTTGTAACATTACCTGACTCACCACTATGCATGGTTTTAAGTTGTAAGCTGAAACAGAATACACTGCAGGCTATACAGGTGTTGGAGACGAGTGAAAAGATAAGGGGAGAGGTTGTGTAAGAAATACCTGCTCTTCCTGATGTGGCTAGATGGATGGATGGATGGATCCTGTCATCTGGCTGTACTGTCTCACTACACATTATTATATATATCTCTAACCTATGTAGCAGAATCATTGTTTGTAGGTACTGTACCATTACACCCATTATTGCTCTTCTTAACAACACACAAACATGGGTCTGGGTTGCCTTTCCTAAACACCTGCTCTAATAAATCCTACACAAAGGGATAATACAATGACGTTGGTAAATCTGGTGCAAATGATTCCTTCAAAACTACTCCAAGCAACAACAGACCACCATAATTTTTGTTAATCTGGTCCTGTTACTTGGCATAATTTAGAGGAATCAAGGCATTCTAATGTACCAAAAGTGTATTATCCTCTTAATTTATGTTGGCTTGCACTTCCTCCTTTACCCGTCGAACATTACTGTACCAGATTGTAAAATGGAATTAAAAAAATAAATGAAATCTAAGAGTCCATGATGCTTTGGCAAGATGAAGTCTACCAGTGTCTTCAAACTGTGACCCCAAACAACACAAAGTACAGTAAAGGAGTCTCTTTCTTGACATTGTTTGGAGGAATCAATGGCCTCACATCACCAATAAATATATATAAATGAAATAAAATTAAATATAAAAAAAAACAAATAATTTCCTGCCCCTTAAATTTAACATTAGTGAGGCTAATTGGTTAACCCTAATCTGGTAATGGTGAAGTGCAGACAACTGTATGATGAGGTAAACACTACAGTATACACAAGTAATGAGAACCTATGCTTTTACTTATAGGGATCATTTAAGTGGTTGTGATCTGTATATGTTGGCACGTACACCAATAAAATGTCAAAATAATATCAATATTGCTTACATTGTGCAATATTCTTACTTGAAATATTCTTGATAATACCACACAATAATTACAGCCTTCTGAGCACACAATGGTTATGATAGACAAGTTCAATCAACATTTAAGGAGACAGAATAGTGGTGGTAAATATGAGGTAACTGATTTATCCAAACTATTCCAAGCAACAGGTCACCATTATCTTTGTTAATCTGGTGCTGTTTCCTGCTATACTGTGGAAGAATCAAGATGCTCTAATGTACCAAATGTATGCTATCCCCTTATAGGTATAATGTTGTACTGGGACAACTCTTTAAGCACCTTGTGATTGTGTACGAAAATTGGAGGCTTTTGAATCCTCCAGACTCAACCACAAAACAAGTTCCTTTCATATAGGTGTGTGTGTGCGTTTTTGTGGCAATATTTGAAGGACTCTTTTACCTCCAATTTTCTTATTACATCACAGGGTCCCTTAAATTCATACACTTAGCTTCCTCAAGAGCATAAGAGTGCAAAGATCAAGATAACTGCACGAGAGAAATCTGAAGTGAAAAGCAATACAATGCAGAATTCTGTGTTTTATGGTAACAATTAATAGCATTATTATTATTACTGCAAAAGCTTTAAAGAGAGAGAGAGAGAGAGAATATTGTAAATAAGTAAGAAGGTGAAGTTTGACTGTATTAAAAGTATATACTAAATATGACTTAATTCAACAAGCTACCGTCCTTGTCTACCATAAAACTACTGGAATTGACTGAACATTTTTAAAGCAGATTTACCCCAAATCTACAATAATAACAGCCGAGATCTTGATATGAAATATAATTCTACTGTACCTCTAAATCAACAACAACAACTATCATCTACAGTATTGCAGGTTTTACACTACTGTCAATTCTACCCTGACCCCCCCTGACCCTTGTATATTATTTGGCATTAAGTATTTCAGAATGAGGTACACATGATTAAGAGTTTTACAAGGATCTGTTTTTGAAAGGACAATATTAATAAAATAATTAGTGTAATCCTTAACAAGCAAAGGTTTTGTTCCCAATTGAGTAATAAAATGGGTTTGTATCCTCAAATAACACAGTATGATAAGGGTGGGGGGGGGGGGGGTGGAGGGGGGAATATGATATATGGCCATTTCTTTTAAGTTTTCTGAATGTACAAAAACTGAAGTAAATCTTGAGTACCACATAATTGTACTCCAAAAGGGTTGGTGTGTTTACATTACTTGTTCACATATTCCAAGATCTATAGAAATGACCATAAACATCATAATAATCATCAATATGGCAAACCTGACTCCAAAAGGCTTAGGGAGGTACATGTATTATTAAACTTATTTTTTGAGGAAAAGTTCTCTTCGTTGCTCAGTTCCTATTATTTAGCAATGAGAGTTTAGCTACAAAAAGCCTTTTCCTCGAAGAATTAGTCTAACAATACGACCCTTAGGATAGTGGCGAGGGTCATTTTTTGGTTGGCGTGCGAGCGACGTACCTCGACTGACTATCATTGTCACGGGTGGTGGGTGAAGTGGCCTTGGTGTAGTCGCCATTCATTGACAACCTCACACGCTCCATGTCCTCCTTGGTAAATTTAATCTCTTGGGTGCGTCTACGTTCATCTTCACGTCGTCGTTCCTGTGGGGGAATTGTAATGGGTGTTAAAAATTCATCTTTGGGTTACGGTATTTATTTAAAATCACCAGAACAATGTAAATTAATGAACACAACAGGGCTTTGTCAATCATTAAACTTACCAGTTATATAGTGTTCAACAATAATTATTTTACCTCAACTCTGAACATGACTAAACACACCAAAGCTTTGTATATTATGAAGGGGGTATGAATAAACTATTCAACACAACATACCTTTATAAATTACTATCATAAATAAAGAAGCAAAAACCATGGGCATACCTAAAGTAACTCAGCAACATAAATAAAACAAACTGGTGATATTAAACCCTTGAACAGTTACTAAATTACTGTAGCTACTATTTGGTAAGGGAAGCTCATCCTTGAATATTCTAGGAAAACAAAATATTAAATGATTATTCAACAGTACAAAAGTAACAACAATGAGTTTCTTGACTTACATCTGTGATTCTCTGTACTTCCTTCCGTTTCATGTTCTCCATACGTTCCTGTTCCTTCCTGGCAACTTCGGTCTTCCTTGCATCCTCCTCCTGCTTTTTCAGAACTTGGAAGTCTCCCTCAATCTGTAATCATTCTGAATGCTAAGCAGCTATATGGGAAAGTAGTAATGTTTTTCTATTAATCCTGTACCACTTTAAATGACCATGGCAATGTTTTTGATATATTAAAACACAACTGAAAGTCTCTTGATCTCTCCTGAAAGAGTCATCAAAGTAAGAACAAGTAGGCTAACCATAGTCATGCGCTTGATGAGGTCAAGTTTATCCTCCTGAGCATCGATGGTCTTAAGGAAATCATCATGGCGTCGGATGAGTTCCTCCACCTCAGGTATGGACTGGCCCATTTGGTCGTCCTTCACCACCGCCTCCCTTGACTCAATCCAAGACTCAAAGGCCACAAGGTCCCGTAGGTATTGCTGCATCAACGAGTCAAAGTTAGTACAAATTTATGCAAAGTCAAAGATAGTACTAATTTGCACAAAGTCAAAAGTTGATAAAAATTTGCAATCACATTGATAAAGGGAGTAATAATTATTGATGTTAGGAAAATAGGAGACTCCTAACTCCTCTAAACTGTAGTAATATGACTTACTACCTCAGTACATGTTAGTGGTCTGAAATGTAAAATAAATTTCCATATGCTTCAAACTCCCTTATCATTTATTTATCCTTTTGTATTGTGGGCAAGTTTTCACTTCACTCACCCGAAGGTCAAGACATCTGGTGTAAATTTCACTCCTCCTCTGCCAGGTGTCATGGAGGAGCTTCCATCGAGCCTCCAACAGAGCCACCTTCTCCACGATTTCCTCTGACTTGAAGTGACCCTGGTCGATGAAGGCGTTCCCACTGGCGCAGCACTTCTGGAAGGCTTCAGCTCGGGCATCTATCTCAGTTTTGTACTCTTTGTGTCTTGAAATTACAGCTTCAGTACCGGGAACATCCTTTGGTAACTCAGGGGCTGTGATTTTGGCAATTATTTCACTCAACCAGGCCCTGAAGATGAAATTAAAGACATATTATTAATTACTTTACCTTATACATTAGATATTCTATTTTTGGTAGCCACAACACACAACATTCAAATCAAGGTTAATCTATCTACTCGAGAAAATAATAAAATTACCATAGTTCTCTGAAATCATCTGTATAAGACTGGAGTTTTTCAGCTTGGTAGAGTTTGTCCTTCCTCTGGGCAGACTTATCAAGGAGGGCGTTCCAGGCTTCAACGGTTTCCTCGTGTTTGACTGAGATGTGTTCACGGGCGTCGGGGAACAGCTCGGCCAGACGCTTGGCTTCCTCAACTACAGACTCCACCTAAAACATACATTGAGATTATAGCCAAAACAACAATGTTCACATTAACAAGGGTTATGTTGTCAATGAATTGGAGGCTTATCATCTAAACAAAGTACAGTAATTGAATATAAATGGTACATAATTCTCCAAGCAAACAAATTTAATCCTTTTTACAACCTTCTACGTACTGGTTCTAAAAGGTACATTAATTCTCTAACCCATCAAATTCATTCACTTTATAACCTTCTACTTACTTGTTCTTTTACAGCAGCCAAGTCTCTTTCAAAACCTTGGTGCTTCCTGGCCAAAACCTGAATAGTCTCCAGGTCATGTCCATAGTCTTCTGATGATATGAATGCATCCTTCTCTGATATCCAGCTGATGGTTTCATCTGCATTGCGGTCAAACACGTGTACCTAGAAAAAAGGGTTAAGTTACATTACCCATATATCAAATAAATTACAATGAGGATACAGCCAAACATTACAACAAATTACTATTGTCTTTACATGATCAAATTATTATACTTATACTTTTTTCTCTTTTTTTTCAGCTTAGCAAAAATGTACCATCTCATTCATACAGCATTATTTCTTAGTTTTATAATGCAATCCATGACAAATTACACCAATGCTTTACATAAACAGATACTTATGTGACTTATAAATACCAGAATGTGAGCAAATCATATACAGTATCTAATGTCAACACTGTAAACATGCAGCATTAATCCACAATGAGTGAGTCTGTTGTGTTTGCCAGTCACAACACTTACTTGTTTGGCTCCAGCTAGTGCTTCCTGGCGAGCATTGGCCACTTCCTTCAGGTCCTCCCACAGCTGTTGTACTTCATCCACCTGTAATAACAAACACATTTATACTTCCTCCTCCAACACAGGTTATAATTTGACAAGGATTTTTGTATAATATTTCTACAAGTTTTTTTTTGTATAGATAGCCTACTGAGAAAGATAAGGACTAAAGGCTGAAAGCTAGCTAATTATCCCCATCTGCAAAGCCAAGGTGAGAGAAGTTCAAAATTATGTCCAAGGCTGGATCTGTTGCATGAAGTTTGACATGTGATAACTAAAGTGTAACATCATAATACAGAACACTACTTACTTTCTCTTTTATCCTCTCAGGTTCTGGGTGTCCATCGTCTGTGAGAGCCTTAGCCTTAGTCTTGGTAACAGTGATTTTCTCTTCACATACTGTAAGGACCGTGAGGAAAGACTCAAACTTTTGGATTAGGATTTCCACATGCTCAACATCACGGCCGTAGTCCTCACTGGCTGCCACCGCCATCTGTCTGTTGAGCCACTCTATCACCTCATCACTCTCACGAAGGAACACATACAACTTGCGACTTTCCTCCAGACGACGAGCTCTTTTCTCTCTCAGGGCTTGTAGTGACTTGTATTGTTCCTCAACATCTTCCTGTTGGAGGCACATGGTGGACGTTAACAATTATATTACCGTACAAGATAACAAAATGAAATAGGTTATGGGTGTTGTTGTTGATACTGTATTTGCAGTTCATAACACAATGATTATAATAATATCTATATTAATAAAACAATGGACAAATTAATTATCCTTACATTCAGTTAGAGGTCAGAGATGCAGAAAAGAACCATTAAATAGTTTATAATTTTCCCTGTACAGTACAGTATACTGCTCTCATGATCCTTGTCTTTTACAAAATCATATTGCCAATTTACCATAAGAAAAATAAGCATTGTATTTCCTTACCATTTTCTTGGAGATATTTTCACTATCAAAGTGTCTCCTCTCAGTAAGCTTCTGACAGAGTGAGTTAAGCTTATCAATGGTTGCCTTGAAGCCATCCATGTCTCTAGCCAAGTTGTCAAGTTTTTTGGTCAGTGCCACCACTGACATTTCATCCTTCCCGTAATCCACTGACGTCACCAACGGCCTCTTCTCTCGCATCCACACCTCAGCTTCACTCACCTCAGTGTAGAACTGTAGTGCAAAAATTATCATTTATCTTGTATTAACCCAAGGGTCCAGAATCTTCCATGCTATGAGTAATATTATCTGTCATGAACTAAAGTATAATATTTTAACTGTTATCAATTTGAAGGAGCTAATAATATTTCAAAGAGTAAATCTAACCAAAGCTAGGAAATAAATTTACAATTTTATTGAGACTGTTTATAAGAAGTAGACCTGAGTTTAATGTTATTTTTTTTCCATAATTCTAACAGGACTGAAGGTATTATTACAATGAACAAAGGGACTAAGAAAACTTTCACATGTAAATCTTTCCAGCTCACCATCTGTGACTCAACAGCATCCAGCAATCTGAGTCTCCTCACACTGGCAGTGTCCTTTAACAGAGACAATCTTGACAATAGGTGTTTGATTTTGTTCTCTACTTCCTCAGCAGCAAAGTGCACCGATCGGATCATTTGTTGGGCTCGACTATTTACAGTGTTGATGACTGGTTCATGGGCTTGTATTTCTGCTTCCAGAGCCTGAAAAACAAAGTCATTTCATAAGTGTAAGGTAATATATAATCTATCCATTTCATTCATAATATCAGAATTAAAACATTAAACAAAACAAAAATAACACCAACTAACATTTATGAATGCTCTAATTATTCTCATTCACAATTCATTTCCTTCCTTGTGTTGTATACAAAAAAAAGTTCTAGGGGTTTAGGAACCGACTACACTATTCCATGAATTTGTGTTCTACTCGAGAATCCTAAAGACCCAACCCAACTCAACCCTAAACTAACCCAACCCAACCCAACTCAACCTTAACCAAACTCAAATCAAGACAACCAAACCCACCTAACCCTAAAAGCCTAGAATCCCAACCCTAACCTAACCCAAATCAACCCTAACCTAACTCAACCCTAACCTAACCTAACCTAACCTAACCTAACCTAACCTAACCTAACCTAACCCAACCCAACCTTAACCTAACCCACCTAACCCTAAAGCCTAGAATGACAAGCACAAGCCAACATTCCTGACCTGGTGTTTCTTCTGTAGGTTCTGTACTGCTGTGAGTGAGGTGCCTAGGTCTTGGCTGGCAGCGAGGGGTTCCTTTTCACCCACCCACAGCATCTCGTCTTCAATGTCACGCAGGAGTTGGTGCAGGAGCAAGGCGTCTTCAAGGTTCTCATGACGGATGTGGATGGGCTCGAGTAGGGAGTTATATCTGAAGTGCAATGTTATGTTATCTAAAGTGTAATGTTATTATAATATCTGAAGTGTTATGTTATACTGTAATCTGAAATGTAATGTTATAATAATATCTGAAGTGTAATGTTATAATAATATCTGAAGTGTAATGTTATAATCCGGTGTGTAATGTTATAATCTGATGTGTAATGTTATAATCCGGTTTAATGTTATTATCTGATGTTAAATGTTATAATCTGAAGTGTAATGTAATCCAATTTTGAGCAGTAATGTGAAGGTTTTAGGGTTGATGTATAAATGAGTTGCTATATGAGTTGGATTCAATATGCAGCATTAACCAAGAAATATAACATGAAGCAAGTCTGAATGGTAATAATACCTATTTGTTATGCTTTCTACATTGTCGACTCAATGTCTATACATTATTAAAAACTATAATATATCTCTATAATCAATTTATCATCAGTCACACCAACACACACAGATCTCCTCCCAGTGACTCACTTTTTTGTTACTCCCTCTACTCTGTCTGTGATCTCGTCGCTCATGAAGTGGTTTGCAGCAGAGAATGATTGTGCAACTTCCCTGGCCTGATCCACTTCACTCTGATGAGCTGTAATGTCTGCCTGGAGCTGCTGGTGTTTCTTCAGGAGGCTCTGTACAGAGGTCAGGTCACGGCCGTGATCCTCAGACTGTAGCTGCGTCTCTGTGTCTTCCATCCAGGATTCCAGGTCATCCAGGGTGCGGTTGAATAGCAGTGCCTGTTATGGTTCAGTAAGCTTGGTTAGCTTAGCTTAGGTTAGGATACTTTACAAAAAAATGAATGCAGAACTATGTTGGTGTTAAGATTATTAGGGTACTGTACTTAACTAATGCTAAGAAAATTCTGGCTGAGCTTGGAAAGTGAAAAAAAGTAAGCACATTAAATGATAATGGTTGATGCCATACCTGATATGCATCGTGTAGTCTCTCCTTTTTCATGAGTGAGGAATCTTGTAGTTGTTTCCACAGAGACTCAAGACCGTCCAGACGAGCCTGAATTTCTTGCTCAGCATAATGGCCGTTGGAAATAAGATTTTCACCTGATGGATAAAAGAGAAGAAAAACTTCATATCTTTACAGTAATTAATATCTACTTATATCTAGTACTCATTTATAAACTCTACTTTTATAATTCACGTGTTATACTGTCCTACCAAGAAATAATACCAAGAAATCTTTTTAAGTACAGTATATATGAGATTTGACTGCACACAAAATAAAAAGTATTGTGAGAATGTGTAAAAATCTTGACTGAATTGTAGTGAATCCTAATGGTGTTATGTAAGGAATAGAATGTGTACCTTCATGAGTAACAGCAGTGACTCTTCCAGAGTTTGCCAACACTTCGGCCTCAAAGGCTCCATGCTTCTGAATCTTGGACTGAAGGTTGGTGGGATCACGGTAGCTCTCATCACAGGCGACTTGAAGCTTCTCAGAGATCCATCCCTCCACCTCGTACACATTACGGAGGAACTGCTGGAGGGACTTGGACTCATTCAGTGTACGTCCTCTAACCTTGGCCTTGTTCTTGAGGTTATCCCGTTTGTCCGTCACTACCTTGAGGCGGCGGCGGATGCCCTCACTGTCGTAGTGGTCGTTCTGAAGCAGCTCTCCCCCGAACACTTCCAGTTGCTCGATCTTGTTCCCCTGAGCCTCAAAGGTTTTCTCAAAGCTCTCATGTTTCTTGATAAGGTCTTCTACTGATGCAAGAGAATCCTGATGTAAAAGAACAAATTCATTAGTACAGTAAAACTCAAACAGGATTCCATAAAGAGAAGTGAATGTTTGAATACTGATGCAGGGTAAATTATTATAACTTTTAGCAAGACAACTACAAATGCACTGACACCTGTACACACTTAAGAAAAGGTTTTGAACGGGAAGGATTCATATACTGGGGAAAAAAAAGGCACCTGTTAAAAATGATTCAGAGATTATCAAAGTATAACAAATACTACAGATATACACACAAAGACAGAGAAAGACAGACACAGTAGACAAATAGATGGTTACACAATAAACAAAAAATAAAGTGTACAGTACAGTAATCTTGTACTTACTTCATAAACAGTCTCTAATCTCTGTGGCATGTCAGTGAAACAAAAATACACACACATAAGTTAGAAAAAAAAAGTTACAGACAAAGTACAACAAGCTACACACATTATAAAAAGGAAAACAACACTTTAAATCTCTAGAATAACAACTCATAGAAAAAATTTAGTACTTAACAACTGCATAACAACATTCATAACAAATATACAACTCATACAGACCATAACACTATAGCAAGAACTGGTAACACAGAATATCAAAGAACAAACTTAGACAATGCAAATACAAATAAAAAATGGCTTTTACTATATATGACAGAACTCAAAGTTAGTTCTTAAAACTCTGACATCACAATTAATGTTAAAAGTAAAGGAGACCGAAATATCATCATAAAGAGGGAAACTCTCATGGAATGTATTATTATTTTTTTTTTTTTCCTTTGAGTGTGACCAAGAGCCTGCACATAAAAGAACTAAAGTTTTCCACAACAAACATGCAATTAACTGTAAATAGTGGTGAGTCCACTTATAAAGAAAACTTGCCTAATCCTGGATGTCAAGGCAAAAGAAAAGAAAAGCTTATAATATTTAAAAAGCAAAAGGCAAATATTCTACATACTCTACAAGTATAAATCTAACACATTAAGAAAATATATTAATTCCTATGGAAGATATCTTCAGCTCACATCTGTCTCATTAACACACTTGCTCATAACTTCATCCCTCCACCACCTTCTCACTGTCCCTTCTCAGTGTAGCCACCTCTTTACTCTTTATCTCAATCCCATACACCCTGTGATTCTCTGAGTACTGTACAAATATACATCAACTTACGCCAACATCATCATTATTGAGGAAAGCTTCTTTGCTGGCGAGCCAGGCATCAGCTTGTTCTGTCATCTCCAGGAACACTTGGTACTGGTGGGCCTGAGTTAACACCTTCTGTCGTTCACTCCAGAACACCAACACCTGACACAAATATTGACATCAGTTAAGTCATTATTGACTGAGTACAGTATAACAAAAAATATATCCAATACATTACTGTAAATACAGTACAGTAATTAAATACATTCAGTACATCAATTATTAACTGATTACTTAATTATCATAAGACATTACTCACCAGTAAACTGTTGAAATAATGATGTTGAATATTTTCCATCTACCAAGATAAATGCATCCAAAATTATAAATTCTGCATAACAATAAGTAATGTACGGTAACTCTTACCCTGTTTTCTATTTCAGCAAGAGTTTCCAAATTGGTTTGGATGGATGCCTTTGCAAAGTGATCATCAGCAATGAGTTTCTTTCCAAACTGTTGCAGTGCTCTGAATACTTCTTTACGTCCATCAATTTCAGCCTGAAAATTATATTAAAGTAAATAACTTTACTTAAAACCTTGCATATCATTTTCTTCACACTAGTTAATAATTGTCTACATTTGAAAAAATAAACAACTAATGTTCCATAAACTGGCAGTAAAAATATAATGTCAAATTTTACACACATTAAATAAAAATTGAGAGAGAGCAAGACAGACATAAACCTACCTTCTTCTCCTGGTGACTCTGTAGCAACATCTCCGCCTCAGCTGTGTTGTTGGGCAGTGGTGAGGCATTCATACGATTCACAATGTCCTCCACCCACCGCTCCAACTCCCGCAGGTCTGTCTGAAACTTGTGCAGGGTGTACGAGAGGCCCAGCTTCTCCTTCCTCACATAGGACCCATCACAGAGCCTTGACCAAGCTTCCAGTACTTCGGCCTGCTTTCTCAGGATGGGATCTTTCTTGTCGGTGTATTTCTTGGCCAGGCTGTGGGCATCCCTCTCGTGCTCCTTGATCTTCTTCTCGATGGCAGTCATGTCGCGGATTATGGTCTCCTGTTTCCGCTGAAGTGTTTCCACCTGTGTAGGGGCCAGGGAATGTAAATAAATGCACACCTTTCCTTTCCAATGCTTTAGTATAGAAACACACACATTGGCAGTATGTGCAGCCATACCTGTCCCAAATAGGAGGCATCAAAGGACATTCATTGATTTTCTTTTGTAGTAGAATATATAGATATCCAGAAAAAATAAATAAAAGATAAATAAAAACAGCCCTCCTACCTGTGTCAAGTCCTTGCCAGTGTCGTCGTTAGCCAGTATGACGGCCTTCTCACTGATGCGGTCTTTGGTGTCATCCACATCTCTGTTGAAGGCGTGAATCTCCAAGGCTCCGGCCAAGTCAGTGCGGTATCGGTCAATGGCTCCCTTCAGTGCTTGCCACCTGATAATATACAGTATACATAAGGATCATCATCATTTTGACTCTTATTTTCCTAATGGGTAGAGAAATATTTACATATACATCATCATCATCATCATAAATACACACATAAGGGTCATCATCATTATTTAAGGCTCCTTTTTCCTATTTTTCTGATGGGCAAAGAGAAATTTACACATATCATCATCAACAACACCACATATCCCCTTTGTAAAAATCTACATGCTATATCAAAGGTTTTATGATATTTATGAGTTAATGTTCTCACTTGTGATTCAGCTCTGTCTTTCTCTGTCTGACAGCGTTGTTGTCGTCACATCCTTGCTTGATGATTTTGTCAGCGAGTTTGTTGATGTTTGTGAATCTGGTGTCGTCCACACGCATGTCTGAGTCGACATCATCCAACTTGCGGTGAAGAGCCATACAGTGCTCATAATCCTTACCTAGGTCACCAACTTGTACCATCATCTCCTACAAACACACACACACACACACACACACACACACATCCTTCATTAGTACCGTGGAATCTTATAATGGTCAGTTGGAATAAATGAGAGCAAAAGGAAAGGAGGAAAATATAAAACCCACAAACACACTTGAATGAAAATTAATGCATCACAAACTTATCCCTAAGTCATATAGGATAATAGAACACATTGGAACTGAACTGGTACCTTGTCTCTAATCCAGGCATCAACTTTCTCCACCTGAGTGTTGAACTCCAGGATATCCTGAGCTTCCTCCAGACCCCTAGAATGGTTCTCTGCATCCAACACCAGTCTGGTCCAACGAGTCCCAAGGTGTTCAACTTCTTCCCTCACTTGTGCTGATGACTTGTGCTTCTTGTTCACCAAAATGGCACCTGAACAATACAATAATTGTGTAAAATGAATAGCTGGTATTTAATAATACAATGTCATTCATGTACAGAAGGCAATAATTGTTTTGTATGCGAACAAATCTTAAGAATAAACTGCATCATTCTCCTAATGTTAGTTCACAGATCCAGACACATAAAATAACATCAAGCTTCCACACTCAATGACACTACTAACCCAAATCTGTAATTTCCTTTATTCTACTCTCATGAGCCTGGAGTTCTGCCATGAAGGCCTGGTGTTTCTGTAACTTGCGGACCTTGTCATCGAAACTGGTCACATCTCCCTTGATCCGCTCAGCCTCCAGGTGGCTGGTCTTCTCATCAATCCAAATGTTGGCATCACGAACGTCTCGGATGAACTGGGCATACAGATGGGCATCCTCCAGCTGTTTCTTACGAGCCCTGCAGGTATCATCAAAGTATCATTAAAAGTTATAGTCACTCATCTTTCCCCTTTCAAAAGTCTACAACCATAAACAACATGTAATTTTCTATATGAATTGAAGTAAAACTCTGAGAAGTAAAGCCAAGAAGTAGTTTCCTGAAATCTGGAGGCTACTGAATCCTCCAAACTGTACCACAAGAGAAATCAAATCAACTAAAATACAGTAAAATGTTCTGTGACCTGTCCAAGTGTTTACATCCCACAGGCGTTCTAGGACTCCCTTACTTTGAGTTGTCTTTGACTCGAGTGCGTCGCTGAACCACTTCATCGATGCGCTTCTTGATGTGCGGGGAATCAAAGTGACTCTGTTCAATCAGCTTGGAGCCGTGGTTCTTCAGGGTGTCCAATTTCTCATCCTGGGCATTCACAAGTTTCTCAAAGGCATCATGCTTTTTTACCTGCAAATAAGTATCATTGGAATATTTGTTACTAAAGAACTATACTCTATCTTTATTGTATAGTAATTAATTTATCATGTAAATTAGAACCTTAGCAAACTACATTCAGTTATATCAAAATCAAACCAGTTTTGTTTACAAACCTTTGTGGTTAAGTTATGTTTCTTTAATTGCAAACTGAGGATTGGAATATATACTTTCTCAACTTGAAAGTCCATACAAGTATTTCCAGAGTAATAAAAAATAGTAAATAAAGTAGAATTCAGCTATACAAACTTGTATGACTTTTAAATAAGCCAATATTGTGTTATTTTTACCTAACAGTTATAACATGTTACATTACCTGAGCATCAACTTGTTCTATGGTATTGCCAAAGTCAGCACTAGAGAGGTAGGCTTCCTGGGTACTACTGATGGTGTCTAATTGTTTGGCATCTCTCAGGAAGAAGTGGAGGTCTATCAGTTGATCCAGATACACCTTCTTGTTCTGCCAGGCTGCGTGAAGTTTGCTCCTCTCGTCAAGAATCTGGACAAAACACAAACAAAGGCACACGTGAGATGTAAATTGTCTGGCTCTAACATAAACACCATCATAATTTTCACCATACCTTGTCCCCCTTCCCTAAAAACCCTACAAGTAGTTCAACACCACCACCACCACCACCACCACCAGCACCAGCCTAACTCACCTTGTTAAGTCTTTCCTCCACCTCAGCACTGGCATAGTGTTGTTCCTCCACCATGTTACCTCCAGCCTCGACCACTTTGCTGAATTGGTCTTCACGTGCCTCGATCTCCGCCTTGATGCGTTCATGGTCTGTCTTGAGGGCCTGGGCACCGGCGGCATCACGCACTCGCTCCTCGGCCTTCATGCTCGCCACCAAGTCACTCGACCAGCTCATCAGGTCACGGGACTGGGGAAGAGGGTATTATTAGTATTATTATTAATTTTAATTTTAATTATGACTATCATTATTATTATCATTTTTTTTTTTTTTTTTTTATCAGATCATAAGACTGTTGGAAGTGTATAAACGTAAAGAAACGTTCCAACTCACAAAACTACAAACTGATTTACCAGATACAGTACTACACATCTCTCTAAGTATTCATTCATAATGCTGGTGCATCTTGTGTGTGAGACAACAAATAACTCCTTTTTAACCATGACTCTGCATTATTTATTTTTTTATTTCCTTACCATAAGCACATTACTGCACGTTATTAATATTTGGTTATTTTTTGCCAAGCCATCTGTGCATATGGTAAAAAACATCTGTATCCGAGATGTCAAACCGTTTCATAAAGTAAGAAAAACAGTAGTTAATTATAATCTACAGAACACACACCCTAACAATACTGGTAAGTAACAATACCTCTGCCAGGAACTTGTGAAGGTCTGCTGCAGCATGGAGTTCTTCTTTCCTCCTTGATGCTCTCTCCTGCAGTGTGTTCCAATTGTCTACAACCAGGGCTTGTTGTTCAGCAATGTGTTCTACATTACTGCCGGGGTACAGGGCTTGTAGTCGGGCAGAATCATCAACCAAAACCTGACAAAACATTTAAGAGACTCTGTAATTGTGTAGGACACATGGTGTCTTATGATTTCTCCTGCCTATAAAAATATAAATACACAAGTATTACAATATATTGTACATTATATTGGTATTGAGACAAACCTGTAGTTGAGCTTCAAGGGCCACCAGGTCATTTTCAAAGCCCTCGTGTTTACGTAAGAGTGACTGGACCGACTGTACATCACGGCCCAGGTCGTCTGAGATGGACTTGTACTTCTCCTGTATCCTGGCCAGAGCCTCGGCCACGTCACGGTTGAAGCGGTGGATTTCCCCGGCTGCTTCCAGCTTCTGGTCTCTTACCTCAATGTGTTCTAGCAGGCTGTTCCATGCAGCCCTTACCATCACACAATTTAATAAGTTAGCTGGGTTGTCAATACTTAAGGGGGTAATACTGTTTTGGTACATTGAAGCACCTTCATTCCTCCATAGTATGTCAGGAAACAGGACTAAATGAATAAATATAATGGTGTCCTGTTACTTGGAATAATTCAAAGGAATCAGTGGCTATAGATTTACCAACACTGTAATAAACACTTATAACACTTAATTTCACTATTAGAAAAGTACTGTGTATCATTTATATTTTATTGTTTAATTTTTAACTTCATTTTAAGAAAGACTGACACTCAGCATTATATTTTTCAGTAAAATAGTGTACAATACTTAACTTCATCACCAAAAAGAAATAATTTAATTAACTTAATTAACTTTATCGTATAATAGCATAGTACAGTAGATACCAGACATAACAAGCTTTTAATTCTACTCAACCACTTCATTCTACACACCATTTTCCAGACATATTTTGTTTGTTACCACATCCACCACATTAAATTATTTACTGGTCCTGTGTTACTTAAAAAGCTTCAAGTACAACACAGTACAGTATACCAATTTGTTTGCCTGTTGTATCAAGGGTCTACTGACTCTACCACAAATACTACTTACTGTATAAATTATGTAAAATATATCATTGCCAACACTGCATTTTATTTTATTTTTTATCCATTTACTTTATATGTTTTGTTTTGTTTTCTCTCCGAGACCTTACCGAACTTTCTTGTGGTATGCTGTCACCTGGATGGCTGGGTCCTGGCTTTTAGTGGGAGAAGAAGCCGGACTTCCCTTACTGTAAGTTAGCGGGAGGACAGGAGAGAGAGAGAGAGAGAGGATGGAAGAGAGAGAAAGAGAGAGAGGTTAGTCAAATTAAACTGGAGTCCCACCTCAACGGGAGACAGGGGTCTGTAAGCAAAATAAAACCACGGACTGTGCAATGACAAAAATGATGGTTCCATGAAGTGTCTGAGGAGTCATCTCAACGACCATTGTCATTGCCTTGCCCGTGACTTTTTCTTCTGCATTACAGCCCTGGGTTAGAACATTAGAAACCTTTATAGTACCAGAAGACCCATATCACCAAGTAGGTTATCTATTTCTGATCACCAATAATAAAGGAACAGCAGTAAATGAAAGTTAAAGTACACGTAACAACTTAAAGGTGTCAGATGTTGATGGTAAATGGAAGGTATAGTCTGCAAAACAATTATTGGAACCACCCTTTCATTGAAATTATTTATAACTATCCATTGGGGAGTTCCAAAACTTTTTTGGTAGACTATACAAACATTTCTTCAAAACTGTGCAACAAAACATACAACCAAAACTGATGTAGTCATTTTCTTGTCACAGTTAATGGGGCTGTACAGGACTGGTAAATCAGGAGCAACTGATTTCTCCAAATTATTCAAAGCAACAGACCACCATAATATTGGTTTGTAAATCTGGCCCTGTTTCCTGGCATAATTTGGAGGCATCATGATGCTCCAACATACCAAAAGTGTATTACCCCCTGAAGGAGGAGTAGGTAACATCCAATTTACTAAAAACATCTTACAACCTTTAAGCATAGAACAGTACAACAGCACATGAAGAAAAAACCACATCTAAAGTTAAAAAGTTCTGTAATACCTTATTATACTGTACTTTATACACTTTACCAGCATTCAATTAATACATTTGAAGACCCATGACAAATTTTGTACAGTACTGTACTTGTACACACTTTGTTGATATATTATATAGTCTGAAATAAATTAACACTGTACAGCAAGGTTATTAATAACTGTAGGATTAGGTCCAGAGTTTGAAACTGAATTTGACAAAAGTGACATACTGTACATTTTTTACTACAAACTTCTAATCTTAATACTTAATGATGCAACACATAAGCAATAATAAAACGGGTAATAATCTCTTTACGACAATCATCAGATAAATTTACACAGAATTTTTGCATTTAGGCAAACATTATATGCAACCGATTATTATAGAGTTAATATTTCTTTTATGTACTGTATTGTATAACTGGTGGCCACGGGGCTGCTCGGACAGACACCTTGAGGAACTGTAACAACAACTGGTGGCCAGAATCAGTCAGAGTGTGACTGAAAGGTCCAGATTCAACTTAAGGACCCTGTGATCATGTATGAAAATTGGAGGCTCCTGATTCCTCCTGACCCAGCCACAAAACAAAATCCTTCCATATAGGCTAGATGGTGTTTCGTGGCAATAATTGAAGGACTCGCTAACCTCCAATTTTCTGACTACATCACAGGATCCCTTAAAAAATATCAACAGAATAGCCTTGTTGTAAAGTATATACAGAAAAAAATACATGTACAGTACAATTACACATCAAATAATAATGAAAGAATATGGAAAATTAATAGAGAAATGCAATTAAAAAAGTATATAACAAGATACACACTCTTCCCTCAAGTTTGATGCATTAATTTCAATTCTGTTAACAAATTGTAGTCATGCTTAAAAATTGCAAACAGTGCTTGTTAGATATAAAATTATTTACTGTGATCCCTATCCAATGCACACAACAATAACATACCATGCATCATCACCAAATTCCTTATAATTCATGCACTTATATAAAGAAAATTATAACTATTAATCAAACTTGTTAATAAATTACGGTAAGTACTTAAGAAGAGCTTCTGAAGTTCATCAACATTATAAGTCACATGCATCTTGCAACATTTTCAAAACACATACAGTAACTGCAAAATATATAATAATATATATGTCTAAAACTGGATGGTTGTGTAAGGGGAGAACCTCTTGTTGGTGAATTGGAAGGCTACTAAATCCTCCAAACTCTGTATGCCACAAAACAGAACCCTTAATAGTAACATTGTGGCAACTTGTTTCATAGTTTAGACTTTTAGAGGATTCAGTAATACTTCATATTACTAAAAGACAAGTTTCTTCCCTTAAAAACGTGCTTTACAATATCCAGAACTTACCTGGAGCCGATGTCTATATATATATCAGTAAACACTATCATATTGCCGTGCCAACCAAGCCTAATTAATTCTCAAATTCCTCTTCATACTGAAACTAACAACACACCTAAATATGACAATTCAGCTTTGGTGGTTCACTCGTATGATATTCACACATGACAAACATAATCAACGGCAAACGCTAAAATTAATATATACTCTGCAGTCCAAGGTTCTACCACTGCTGTCTGGAACTCAAAACAAACCTGCACACCAATTCTTATTCACTACAAAACATTCTCCAAACTTTTTTTTAAACAATACTTCAAACTATAAGCAAACTGAGGCATTCATTAAAAAAAAACTACAGTACTGTAATGTACTATGCTATTTGCCAAGTTGCTTGACACACTACCCAACCTCTACTGCTGGTGATCTAAAAACTAACTAAGACTCAACTAAACAAATCTACCAGTCTAAATTATTAATGTTCAGGTTTACTGTACAGTACTGTCTATTATCAATATATAGAATTACTGTACTTACCTTCCTTGCAGTCAGTACATTCCAATTAAGATACATCAGGCAATTTTCCACACACTGTAAACTCAATGCACTTTACACAACAACAACAACTAACAATCCTCATGAGTCTGAGACCAATGCATTAATCCACTACACATCCCATTGTAAAACTTACCTCAGTTGTTCCTGTTTCCTCTCAATCTCAGAAGCATACGGACTCTCATTTGCAATAAGTTTCTTGGCCAACTCGTCACATTGATTGAAACGCTCCGAGCCAGCTTCTACGCGGTGCTTGAAGTCATCAAACTTGGCTTGCAACAGCTGTAAAAAAAGAAAAAAATATATGTCTTAAGCTATCAAAATTCACTTAAAACAGCTGTCAAATAATTATCTATATTCTTTCTTTGAGATTATATTCCTTGGACATCATAGCAAAAATGGACCCCTACTATATATAGCAATTTACCACAACCTATAATATAAATTCCTTCATTAAATAGTAAAATATTTATTTATACGAGTGATATTTTTAGAACATCAAAATTATCACAATATAATCTCACTTCTTCAAAAGTTCAAATAGACATAAAAAACTAACACTTAAATAGCACCCTTGGCTGAAGGGAACCTACTAAATTGGCATCCACAATACCAATAGATACACAAAGGAAATAAAAGAGGTTACCAATAGATGCTCGTAGTCCTGGCCAAAGTCTTCTGAGGTTGCAGTTTGCATCTGCTCTGTGATCCACTTCTCCAGGTCCTCAGCTTCACGGAAGTACTCATGGCGGTACATCGACTCCATCAACTTTTGCCGAAGGTGAGCTGACAACTTCTGCAGCTCTTTCATTTCTTGGTTCAACACCTAAAGAGTATTTGAACAAAATAAAGAGAAATTAGACTAATTTGCATAAGAATACATATAAAAACTATGTATATAAGAAAGTTACATTACCCAAAATATAAGCTACTGAAACTGTAGTAGCTTCTGTACTTTCAATTCATCAAACATATTACATATTCAAACTTTATCAGACACAATATCTTGCTGTTGTAACTAAACACATTCAATGTTTATTACCTGTTGTCTATCCTTGATTAACTTAGACTCTGGGTGACTGGAGCGTATCATTGAGTCAGCCATGGTGCCCATCTCCTTAACAATACCACAGTATGTGTCCATCTCCAACTCCAGTGCCTGGCATTAGAAAAAGTTAAGTAGTATTCAGTTTTAGTAAATACTTGCATAATAATTGCAGAAGTTTCATACATAAAAGTGAATGGTGAATATAGTTATGTTTAAATAATAAATAAAATTCAAACACTAGAAATAGTCTGGTCTCTAGTTCACATATAAGACCACATATCTAATCAGCACAATAATTACTTCATCTACAATAGATAACTTAAGACACATTAATATACAATACAGTACTCAAAACACTCAACACATTAATTTACAAAAATGAAGTAAAAGGAAACCATCATTTTCATAAGAGTTAACCCTCACCTTGTGTTTAGCCAGGAGTTTCCGGGCCACATCTTCATCCTTGCCATAATCTTTGGTCTGCAGGATGTTCCGTTTCTCATTCATCCAGGCCTCAATCTCTGTCACCTCAAAGAAGTATTGCTGTGCCTTCAGATTCAGCTCCAGCTTTCTGTTCCGTTCTTCAGCCTCAAGTAGAAGGTCATTCCATGCTTCCTGCAGCTCTCCACAACGTTTCTCAATCTGTTTAGGGAGGAAAGTTATATAGCAAATTATAATTCTCATATACAAGGCCTCCACATATCCTGCTTTCCTTTTGCAGTGAGTAATATTTGGACTACAGTGTATTATTAATTACTGTTTATATGCTAAGAAAACTGTTAACAAAACAATTTCATATTCCTTTTAAATAGCCTGACAAACTCATAAAATTTACACTGTCCACATTAGAAAGAATTTAAACTGTCATCAGAGAGAATAAACTTACCAAAGCTTTCTCTGGATGTTTGTCTTCAATGAGACCTTTTCCCTTCTTCAGGGTCTTGTTAATCTGAGGTTGGTGACCTTCAATCTCTGCCTTCAGTTTAATATGCTTCTTAGTTAATGTTTGTGCTTCATGCAGATTCTGTCCTAGAATCTGGGGATATAAAGCAATAAATAGAAATATAAGGCACCTTGGCTAAAATTTACAAAAATGTTTAAACATTGAAAAATAAAAGAAAGAAAATAAAAGTGTGGGAATATGTCATATTGTAGAAACTTGAAAAAACATTTGTTGCATATACTGTACTCAAAATTAAAATTTATACCATAAATAAACAAAAACAATATGACTAAACACTACCATAAACAGTAAACAAGATGTAGCATACTTACAGCAGAGGTAGCGAGTGGCATGTGTTCCTTGATCCATTGCATCTCAGCATCCAACTCAAAGTTAAACTCATGTCCCCTTAGTGACTCCTCAAGGGCAGCTCTTCGCCTTGCTGCTGGGTCCTGAATACATCAACACATAGCTGGTTAATATTGTTATACTCTCGTTTGTGTCAGTCAGTATTAATGCTAAAATACTCATTTATGAATAACTTTGGGAATCAATGTCTATTCATTTACTTAGTTATCTATCCATACAAAAATCCATTTGCAATCACTGATAAAAATTATTTATAGGCATCTTTAATGTTCTAATGTAGTTGTATATCTCAATATTATTATCCAATGAACAATACCTTTAGTTTGTTGAATCTGTCTTTGGCTGATGTACATGAAGCCTTAATGTTGTCAGCATCAAAGTGTCCTTCTTGTACCATCTGGTCACCAGTGTTACAAAGTTCACCAATCTTCCTGTCCATTGTGTTTATGTCATTTTCAAGGTTCTGTTGTTTATTCATCAGGTCTTTGCAGGAACGTAGGTCTGACCCGACGTCCTTATTGTTTAGGGCATTTTCGAGGGCATCCAGGCTCTTCTCTGTTTCCTCTAAGTTCTTGTTGTATGTATGTTGGTTATTGGCCTGGTTCAGCTTCATGCCCTTGTCCTCCGTCTTTGAGCACAGGTCCCGCCACTTGTTATTGAGGTCATCCACGGTCTTCTTGATATCATCAGACTGGTAGTGTTTCATGCCAATCAGGTCCTGACCGGTCTTGTTGAGGCGCCTCAACTGACCCTCGTTGGCATGAAGTTCTCTCTCAAATGCCTCGTGTTTCTGCATCTTCCTTTCCAGGTTACTGAGGTCTCTGTAGGACTCGTCATCAGCCATCTTCTTCTTGTCTGTCATCCACCTGTTGAAGTCATCAGCATCTGCCTTGAACTGCTGGTATGCCACCGACCCATTCAACATCTCTCTCCTGGCCTGAGCTCTGTCTTTAACAGCTGCCCGACGGTCTCTCACCTGGATAGAACAGGGAAGAATAAAGGTGGGTTATGTAAATTGATACTTAATGGCTGGGATTAAATGGACCAATGAAAGCTATTCATATTCCATCACTATTAATATCAAAGTTTATTATTATTATTTCTATATCTGAAGAAAACCCCTAATGTCCTATGTACTGTACCTGATTCCTGCGGTCATGGATGTACTTGGCATCATAATGTTCAGCAGCAATGAGTTTGTCGGCCATCTCACTGAAAGTTCGTAGTCTCTCATCTTGGGCCATCAAGGTGTTTTCAAAATCATCGTGACGCTTCAACAATGCTTCAACATCATCCAGTGTTCCCTAGGGAAGAAAACAGAAATCAATTCATAGAACCAGGCCAATACTGAAGTTGGCAGTCTTGGTAAACATACCTTTAAAAATATAAAAAACTTCATATATTTATATCCATTCATCTTACATGTGATACAATGTATTAAATCTCCGTATGTAAAAGACTTTGTATGAAGTTAATCTAAATCTCCATGAGCATATCATTTTAAATAACACTTACTCCAAGATCTTTGTATTCCAGGAAGGTTTCATGTGAACTTGTTGCAGCATCAATCTGATCTGCTTCTCTGTTGAAAAGCTGTAAATCCATACACTGTCTCAGCCAGTCCCCCTTCTCCTGCCAGCCACGATGAATAGCACCCTGCTCCTCACCAAGTTGTGCCATCTGTTGGGGTAAAGTGGAAGTATTTATATGAAAGGTAAGAGAAACCAATATATGACAAGGAAACCCTTCATGGTTCACATAAGGCACTACCTGTACTGTAGTTTCCTTTCAAATCTCAAAATACTTTATTTGTTTTGAGTTAAAGAATTAAATAATAATTTATGCACCTTGCACTTGTTACCAAAACAAGTCTTAAAAATGAGATGAGGAAATTGAAATAATTTAGGTTGGAAAAGAATTTGAAAACATGCCTAACCTTTTCCTTCACTTCAGCAAAGTCAGGATTTCTTTTCAGCAGCTTTTCTCCGAGTTGACTGAGCTCATTGAATTCATCCTCGTGTGCCCTGATGTCATCACCAAGGTCCTGGTGACTCTTCAGTAGATGTTCTGCCGTCGTCACATCTCGGGCCGGCTCATCAGCATTCAGGGCGTTCTTCACGTCACCCACCCAGTTCAGTAAACTCTGCAAACAAATAAATATTTGAATTAATATAAATATGCTGCAAATACATAAATAAATATTTGAATTAATATAAATATGCTGCAAATACATAAATAAATATTTAATGAACTGTAAGTGCATACACAAAATACATTATTCAAAATTATTCACATGTACTTTTGATAGATGCAAATGTCACAGGAAAGTGCTAATCTTCCAGAAAGTTAAATACAATGATTTCTTACCTTGGCTGAGTTGAGGAAGATCTGTTGTCCAACTGCTTCCTCTAACCTATTCCTCCTTTCAACAGCCTTGCCCTTGAGTTGTCCCCAGTACTGTTGTACCTCAGCCTGTCGTTCCTCCACAGCATGTCTTTCACGTGGGTAAGACGCCTTCACTGAGTCAGCCAACAAGTTAACTCGACGAACCTGAAGGAGATACTTGGTGAAATCTTCCGTACTTGAGAACTACTTCACTTATTCATACATATATTCATGACAAGAAAGCCTTATAATACTCAGTCAGTAAAGAAAATGTAAAACAAAGCTTTTTATAAAAAACAATGATAGATTTGTATAATTGACAACAATTATATATTATTACATAACCCATGTTCACATAACTATAAAATCAGTGGTCTGCAATACTGTATCTAAAATTCTGCAGACTACAATTATCCAAGTCAGAGAGAGATATGGGAAAGATTGAGGTGAACCTTCTCCTTAAAATGATATACAGTACATACTAACCTTCTCTTCGACGGGTGCCAACTCTCTCTCCAGTTGGTCGTGCTTGCGTTGGAGAGATTGTACTGTCTTGAGGTCCCGTCCCAACTCATCTGTGTCCAGTTTGTCCATTTTCTCTACCATCCAATCCCGGGTTTCATCACAGGTGCGGTGGAAGACCTCCACGCTGGACGCTCCCTCTAGACTTCTCTCCTTCTGTTGCTTGAGTCGGTTGAGGTGGGCCCACTGGTCGTGAATCTGTTTCTGCCTCATTCGAATCTTGTCCAGCTGACTGTGACCCGTGTTCTCAAAGTCCTTCACCATCTTGTCTATAACCTCAATTCTCCTGCTTGCCGCTGAGAGGTCAGTGAGGAACTGCTCAAACAATTTCTTGGCTGATTCCACATTGTCATTTTTGTCATCCTTCTTCAAGAACTTTTCTTTTTCTCTCATCCATGACTCGAACCCTTGGCACTCAGTCATGAAGGAGAAGAGTTTGATGGACTCCTCCAGGTACAGATGTCTCTTCTTGGCCAGATCACAGAGGTTATCATATGAGGAGTTAATGGCCTGAAGGCGCTTCTCTACAGTCTCTGGTTCATCAAATCCTCGCCTCCTTGCTGTGAGTATCAAGAAATGTTACCTGCATCTTCAAAAAATATTTATCCATGTCAAGAAACTCGCATTCTAAAATTATAAACACAACATTCCATGAGTAGAGTAAAATTAATATTCATAACTTTGATGATCATAATATTATCTTCTTTCCTTATATAACATTCACTTCTTCAGTTACATACACTGTGTTGCCTGCAGGAATTACTAAGGATGATTTAATTTGTGTAATTTACTTACGAGGTGCTATGGGTTTCCTCTTCTTGACTCGTTCCGTCTTCTTGACCATCCTCACTCTTGGTACCATCTTCTTCTCGGCCACCTTTACTTCCTTCTTGACCCGGACGTTGATTTTCTTGGGGTCGCTCTCACGTACATAGTTTGCCGGGACAAATCCTTCTTCTCCGTTTGTTTTGCGTACATTCCACCAGTCATTATTAGTTTTGTTGATAAGGAACATAACCTGTAAACATAGAGGTTATTATATTCACACTTCTAATAATCAATTAATTACATACTCTAATAATATTTGAGGTCAACCAGATCAATTAAAGACAAATGTGGTACAGTAGGCCATCAATATACAGTAACATGATTAAATTTATCAATATCCTTTAACACAGGCCTAGTAAAATCATTTAGTCTGTATGGTTATAAAAAACACAAGTCTGGGAAAACATTGGGTGATCTTCAATGAGGGACTGAGTGTAAAATGAATGGTTGGATACAAGTATTTATTCCCTGCATATAATTATAGAGTCTACAGTACAACAAACTTAACACAGATGGGACCTTACAACTCACCTCTCCCTTGTTCATTTGCATTCCTTGGCCTGTGAATGGGTACCTGGAGGTTACTGTGGGGAGTTCCTTCTGTTCTGTCACAAACACTTCATCGATCCTCTCTCCAACCTCCTCCACCATTGTCTCTTGGGGTACCATTCTCACCTCTTCCACCCACTCGTACTCTTCCTCCTCGGGCAGACCCTGTTGCTGTGCTGTCAGCTATAAAACGAGCGGTTAGTTTGTCTGTGATAATTGTAAACTTGATCGTGAAAACAAAAGCATAAACAGTAAAAGTAACATCAACAATTATAACAAAAAGAACATCAACAATTATGCAATACAGCACTGCATAATATATGAATGTACGTATTGCAAAAATTGTGATTAGCGGGAGATAACTGTCTGTGTTTAAGATGCTGCTTTGATCAGAGCCTTTATTAACCACTACTGTAACCCATCACTTCAGACTTGGGAAGACAAATGGGTATTTATTGTGGTATTTTTAAGGTCACACAGGACACCTTAAAAGCCACAAAATACAATTATAATTCTCTGGATTATCATGCAACCAAGAACAGATCAAAAGTCATTCAATGCATCAAGTTCCATAGCCCAACTGAAAAACAATAATATTCACATCCTTTTTAACACTTTTTGAGATGGGGTTGTATAGTGAGAATTATCCTGAAAGCAAAAAGTCATCTGGTGTTAGACAAAGATAAGTGGAAAAGTTGATCCACATCTTCTAAGGGTTACAAAAGGAACACCTTGGTCAAAAACAGATAAATAAATATTATCTGTGTTAGTTAAAAAGTAGTACAAATAAAAAATCAGAAGGAGAAGAAATGCAAATAATTACCCATAAAATACCTGCCATAGAAACTTGGAGCCTGTACATCTCTTAGTCAAAACAAAATCTCCTCAATCTACCAAACTATGTCATGAAATAGTTTGTGTATAGGTTTTATTTTTGTTGTTTTTTTCTCCACACAGCTGGGAAGAATCATCAGCCTCTTATTCTTCTATATCACATTCCCTACTCAACTCTTACTCTGAACAAAAGTGGTGTTGTCTCTTTTGCTTCCTTACCACAAAGTCTGAATAACATTTTTTTGGATCCAAAGTTTAAGATGATAATTCAATTTTCACACAACAATGGCATTTGTGGTATGTACAGGACTGTAGTTATTTGGGATCCACAAGACTGATTTTCAAGGTTTGTGAAGAGATAAGAAGATGACAACTTTTTATCTTGACATTCTTGTATTTGGCTACAAAATGAGGATAAACAGGTAAAACATTCTTTCAAATAGAATAACTGCTTCAGGAGCAAAGACGAGAGAAAAGCAAAGTGAGGAAAACCTAAAATTAGAAGGATTTCATTCCTCCACCCCCAACTCAGACCCATCACACAAATAAACAAAACTATAACAAAAACAAAATACATAGCAAACCGAAAGTAGTTACAAATTGCAAAGATAAACTCATACGCACACAACTCGTTAAGCTGAACTGTATGAAGACGAATGGAAGTAAAATAAGTAAAAATTTAAGATGAGGAGAGCAAAACATCAATTGTATAAAACAGATACAAGTTCATCAGTAGAGAAACTGTTTATCCAAACCAGCACAGAATGAAAGAAGTGAGGGAGTATCAAATAATTTTTATGGAAAACAAAACAAAACAGTATAGAGACTGTTGAGGATATAGAGGCAAGTATAAATTTGAACTTGCAGTCATATAATTGGAGTAATTGATGATTTCAGTGTCTGTGAATGGCAGACATTGTAGACGATGTGGATGTATTAGTAGTTCCTTTATTTCTAATTCTTTGAGAGTTGGGTGGATTGCAGGTACCCAAGTAAACCCACCAGTTGCTCCCAAAGATACTCTGTGGAAACTAGGCAGACGAAGAGCCTGTGTTGTGAAAGTAGAGTGTGTGTAGTGAGTCACTGTGTGGTGTTGTAGTACAATGGACGACTATTATATTATATATATAAAGTAACAATTACAACCTGATATACAACCAAATACCATTCAGTATCTTTGTAGATCAGACTTTAACACCAAAGTTTATCGTAGTTTCCTCCATTTCTCAAAATTATCTGTAATTATTATCTATCTCTGCAATTTCCAGAAATTTTGTCCAATTCTCTTCATTGTTTCCCCAAGTTTTCTCACTTCCTTCAAAGTTCAAAGTTTCTCAAATCATGCAAAATATAACCAACTTTGGTTTGAACTCAGACAAAGGTTTTCTAAAAGTTGCCCTATAATGTGACATTTCTCTTTTCCTAAAAATAATAATCTATCTAACTTACATTTAGGGCGGATATTCCTGATTTCATGAGTTTCTGTCCGAGAGCGTTAACTTGTTTAATGTCACCCTCATAGGCGCTGATCTCACGTTCAAGGCGAGTGTGTAGTTGAAGGAGGGCTCGGCCACTTGGTTCATCCTCGCCATAATCACGGGACTGACACAGGGGCAACTTCTCCTTGATCCAAGATTCAGCCTCATTTGCATCCACATTGAACTGGAGGTAACGTATTAAAAGACTTATATTACCTATATCATTACCGCTTAATAATCTATAGTTCTGGTACATTATACATTTTGTAAAGATAAATAGTTTGCTATTCACCAAGATCATTATTTTGTAAAGATAAGTAGTTTGCTATTCACTGAGATCATTACAGACCCTTTAATGATTAACAGTTTAGTATAGTTCTCTAGACTTACCAAACAGGCTTCAGCAGCATCCTCCAATTGGCGACGGCGGTCGTTGGCGTACTGTTCCAGGCGAATCCACTTATCTTTGAGGGCAGCCGTTCTCTCACTGATGGCCTTGGAGTCTGGGTGTCCGGCCTTTATCATAGCATCACCAGCCCTCATCACCTTCTCTGACTTGGGACGACGGGCTCGCATCTCATCTTCCAGCGCCTGAAAGGTTGCACTTCCAATAAGCACAAAGCTGACTCATTGATGAATGCATTGATAGTGAGAACAACTGATAGATATTCATATTTTATACTGACATTTTCACAAAGAATCAAGACACTGTACAAATGGAAATAATAGGTGCATTTAGCATCACCAAACATCACTGTTGATGCTGAATCATAAGTCCAAAAGAGCCATGTTTGAACTGTAAAAAGTAAACATGCAGTGCATCACAAACTGAGTAATTCAACTAACCTCTTGTGGCAGCAGACTTTACAATATCATGTTTCTAGATGAAAATACAGTATTAACAACTTTATGTCAACACAATTTCCAGGTAAAGCTACAAAATACAGCAAACATGCAAACCCAGAACACAAACTTGGTTCAAACCTGTCCTGTAATCTTACTCCATTATCAATGCAAGTCATTCCTTATAGTTTTTCAATACACAATTCCTCAATTTAAGTCAATTGTTTTCTCTGCAGACTACTAGGTGGCACATCTGACTGCTAGAAAAAATATTCTGTACAATAACGTGCATTTTCAATTTCAGTAGCCTGTTTACATTTACAGCAGTTCAACTGGTTACAATTATTGTACAGTATAAAGAGAAAACATTTGACACCAAACACACACACACACACACAACCCATGGTAATGATACTGTATTTGAAGTCATAAAGAACACCTTGGATGAGCATTCACAATTTTTCCCCTTGGTGATGACATTCTGAAATCATCAACAGCAATTTGGAAGAATGTGTAAGCAAAGTTCACAACACCTTCTCCCAATCATAGCCACAATACCAAATAAGTACAGCTGGCCTCAAATTAAACTACAGTAATATTATATATTCTGTACTTTGAAGTAATGTGGGGATAAAAGAACAATATTTGTCTACATATCCAATAATTTGCATCGGTTTCATGACATTTTCTTAACATTGGATGCCTGTCCATTATTCAACAAGTGGCAGTCTTACAAATTTAATCTTTATTGAATTATAAGACTAACTATAATCCTCATACTGTACTCTCATACAAGTATCAAGGTGTGTCAATTTCATTCTTGGTCAACTGTACTGTATATAAAGCATAAATGAAGTAAATAAATATGAAAACAGGGGAAAAAAGTGCACACAAAAATGTAGATGACAGACATTACCAAGTACCTTACCTTGAGAAACTCTGCATCCTGGTGGAGGTTAACAGTGTGAGTGAAGGGAGGGGGACCAGGGTGTGGGAGCAGAGGTTAAGGTTAGTTACAAGTTACAAGGCATCTGCTGCCTCTACAGTACACAAGTTACATGACTACAAGCACACACTATAGACAAGACACTGAGAAACACAGTATGTACTGTAGGTGAGGGAGGTAACTCTGTTCAACCTGTTCAACAATGTGTGGAAGAATGCATGTGCAAATCAAAGATTCTTTCACTATCTCTTGAATACCTCTGATGACATTTGACATCCCAGATTTACCTGTTTTCTGTATATATTGTCTGTGAAGTTGCCATATTTATTACCATACACACAAAATGAATGAGCGAAAAATTTTGCATCATGAACTCGAATTAGCCAGAAAGCGTTACCATCTATCTTCATCATTACTGTTTGACTATTTCTATACAGTACAGTACAGTAGTGTAATAAGATATGGTTAAACTGCAGATAAATCCAGGAATTCACGAAATATAGTGCAATACATTCTCAAATTCTAAATTGGGAACAGTGTGGTGAAACTTTTTATGTGAGGAAGAAAACAGTGCAAAGTACATTCTCAGTGGTGAGACAACATGTAAACTAAATTCTAGACATAAATAATGTATATGTACAGTCATCTTCACTTTACCTGGTACAGTACACTGGCTACCATTATCAGTAAATTTGACTGTTAAAACAATGTACTGTATGTATATTGTATGCAGAATAGAGAAAGTCCAACATGCTATAGTATTTGAATTATTACTGTACCATTTTAAGTGATGAAGTCTGTACTACATATTCTACTGTGCTGGTTCAGTATTAAACTCTCATGCTACTTAATCACAAAACTATATGTGTTACTTTGAACATGCTTTTACACATCACACATTATTTATTCCTGTTGCTTTAATAGTTCTGTAGATGGAGTCTACATTATATAAAACATCCAGTGTGCATTTTAATTGTACAAGTGGTTAAAGGAACATAACTAATGAAACAAATTCAGCAAAAATTCCTAAAATACTGTAATGTGTGTTATGGCAAAACAAGTCCCATATTATTAATGATTACAAAACTATCATAACATATTTAATTATATTAGTAAAGGTTAGGGCAAACTACTGGCAGCTGTTAATACAAAATCAGCGTAAGGGACAAGGTGTGTACAGTACTAATGAACATACACTCCACTAGACACAAATTGGTATCAAGTCCATTCCACCTTAATATTGATATATACAGTACAGTATTCTACATTACACTACTCTCAACTGGATAAACAAACCACTTTCCATAGGGTATAGTATATATATAATTAACCTTCATACCTTGTGTTTCTGCTGGAGTGAGATAACTGCACCGATGTCTTTGGCCATAACTCCTGCCTGACAGATACGTTGCTTCTCTATCACCCACGCCTCCTCCTCCTCCATGTCTGCCTCAAACTGGAAGAGGTCCCGCGCCTCCTCCAGCTTCACCCGTCGCTCAGCTGCCTTCTTCAGGAGTGCCTGGTGCCCCTGGTTTAATTCCTGTAGCCTCTTCTGAAGTAGTGGTGCGTCTTTGAGACCTGAGCTGATGCAGGCCTCACCTTGTTTGTTGAGTCGTTTTATGGTCTCACCCATAGAGTGTACCTGTTACCAAGTTACTCGATTACTCTCTGACCATAACAGAAACAGACAAAATAAACCTATATTTTAAAATCAACACCTTTTTAATCAAGATAAAAATATTAATAATATTGTTATGGAAAATTAGCAAGCACAAAATAATATTATCATGAATATAAATGAATACATACACACAATTAAACTGCTATGACTGGTGAAGCTTAACACACCTGTGACTCCATTAGGGCATGTTTCTGTAGCAGATCCTCCACAGCCAACAAGTGACGACCAACATCATCAGAGCAAAAGTTGGCCTGTAGAGGTCATTACATTTTACTCTTTAACTATAAATCATGCAAATTATATATGTATATAATTTGTTTATGCATACACCTTATACTAGAATTCATTATATCATCATCTCCAAGAAGGATTGGTATTTAAATATTTTTCTATCTATCTATCTACAGTAGAGTACAGTATTACCAAGAATCATAATGCTTCATAACATGGTATACTACAGTACAATACTACACTATTACCACAAGTATTACCTCGAGTTCTTTAATAGATATAGTGATGGTGTCAACTTCTCTCATAATGGCCATCAGAGCACAACAGTTCTGAAGGTGTATCTTGTGTTTGTTCAGCAGGTCCAGAAGGTCACTCCACTTTTTCAGGATGTCCTTCTCTTTCTTCCGTATGGCTTGCTTCCCGTGGTAGTTCTCCACATCCAGCTCATCGGCCATTTTGGTCAGGTCTTCAAATCTTTCTTGCTATAATAGATTGGAAAATATGGACTGGAATTAATTTAAAATACTCCAGCTAATACTCTATTTTTATTTATTTTTTTATTACAAATACAAGTACTTTTTCATCCGGACGATAGAGCACAGAACAATAATAACCTTCCCAGAACCTACCCGAGCAAGGATGTCTGCACTGATGGCCTCGTGTTTCTTGACAGTGGCTTCCACTTGTGTCAGGTTGCTACCATAGCGTGGGTCACTCAACACCTGGATCATCTCCTCCAGGTACCCCTTACGCAACACACTCTATACACACACAATCAAGAAAGTCATATATCAAGAATGCAGTAAAAATATTATTAAAAGCTATCAAATCCAACTGAGTACACAAAAGGTTTTCTCATAAGTAATTGTAATTAATACCTTTTGTTCTTTATCATGTTTCAATGTCATCATACTTTTTACTATTTGTTTAGCATTTTACAATAACTCCTTAAATTTTACTCCATAAACTTAACAGCAGATTACAAAATTATTAAAATGTACACTGTACAATATACCGTCAGCATCACAACAAGAGAGTTTTCATTCCCCACCTTTTTGTCAAACTTGTAGGCGAGTTGTTCCAGTCTCTCCTGCCTAAGAAGTTCATCCCTGAGTGCCACCTCACGTCTATGTTCCGCCTTCTCTAGCTTGTTCCACTCCCTCTCTATGTCGTGTACCAGCTGTCCGTCCTTGGGAATGTACGCTGGCTGGTTCAGGGCCTTTAGACTCGCGTTGATCGAGAAGAACAGCGCCTCAATTTCGCTTCTCTCTTTGTACCTAGTTTAAAAATAGTATTGGGTTTGAGTTCTCTCCATCTATTCCCACAACAGCCATACTAGCATGTGTTTGATGTATTCAGAAGTCTGTCATCTATACTATACTATACCATACATTTGCAGCACTTCCCACAACAATCACATTAGTAGCCTTTCATACATTCAGCAGCTTTGTCATGATCTATTCCATACATTTGCACATTTCTTTTTAAATCATAAGCTTTTTCTAAATACATAAAGGCCATACAATGCTTTCCATCTTTTTCACAGATTTTCTTAATCAAGTGTCTTACTTCAAACACCAGATCCACACAGGTATACAAAATGATACACTAATAACAATACAACAATAACTTACTTAGGTGGCTTCTCCTCTGTGCGATATGTTTTAAACTGCAAGAGCAACTTCTGTATCCCGTCCAGTGAGTTGGGAAACTTGCGGCTATCCAACTCAACAATCTTCTTAACGATCCACTCCAACAGGGAGGTTGTGATTTTCTCATACTTGACCTTACAGTCGTCTACGTCCTTCATCTGGTTCATGATCTGAATACAAACAAGACACCTTTACTTTCTATCCATACCCCTTTACTGTACTTGCTTTATACAGGCTTCCCTCACAGTAATAAAGAGGGTCATTTTGAAACATATCAAGACATTCCTTAGCCATGTATAAAAATTTTCATTGTATCCATGGAGCAAATACTTGAACACATTTTAGTACAGGTATGCAGTACCTGTATATGTTTTACAATTCACACCAATCAGAGCTAAATCTATGAATGGATTTCTTGAATATTGTACTTACATTTGCAATCCTCTTTGAGCCCTTCAATTCATTCTTCATGCGGGCAAAGGTATGATAGTAGGAGGCAACATAAGTAATGATGGATTTTTCATCTGGCTTGTTGGTGTCCACATCTGAAAAGGAAATGTAAATGATATTGCATACCTTAAGGAACCCCGTGATATAGTCAGATAATTGAAGGTTAGTGAGTACTTCAAATACTGCCACA
Organism: Petrolisthes manimaculis; assembly: GCA_034508575.1. Lineage (NCBI taxonomy): Eukaryota > Metazoa > Arthropoda > Malacostraca > Decapoda > Porcellanidae > Petrolisthes > Petrolisthes manimaculis. The sequence continues at coordinate 15,261 of JAWZYT010001344.1, read as the reverse complement.
AAACACCACCTATATTGAAGGAGCTTGTTTTATGGCATAGAAGGAATTAGAAGCCACCAGGTATCATACACAATCACAGGGTCCTTAAGTACAGTTCTATATACAGTACCGGTAGCATATTTAGGAAAACAGACTTTATGGTAATATTTTCAAAATGAAGTAACAAACACTTCTTTTGTACAGTCTCAAACATTCATTTCTTTACTTAATTCTTCAATTGGCCTGGGAAAATGAAAACAATGACTCATTACACTTGTGGAACTTTTCAGTCACTTTAAATACATAATAAATATGTGTAATATACAAGGAGGGTTTACAGTACTGTACTCAAATTTATTTCAAAAAGTGCAATAAACTCTCATAACATAAGTGCAATTCTTTATTGTACTGAATTCATACGGTTCAAGGATTACAGCACCCACCTTCAGCATCCAATATCCTGGCAATACCCAACTCATTCTGTGCCACATCAAAGGCATTGTTAAGGTTGTCGATGTGGTTCTTCTGTACAAGGGAAGAGTAGTCAATGATGTCTGGGCGATGGGCGTGGATGAGAGCATTGAAACCCATCCCATCCCTCCATGACCCTGGTGGGGGAGAATAACAAAATCTTGCATTATTCATATACATTACACACCATTTACAGTGGTCGTAAACATTAATTATGATATCTACACTTATTTACATTTTCTATGAGCTACATGTTTTCTAGTTAAAGGCCATATGAGTAGCAGGATAAAAATGTGTGTCATAAGTGGTCGTATAGATGAAGAATAATAGAGCTGCTATATACTGTATGTAACTGATGCACACTACATAAATAAACACTGAAAAAAGTTATAAAAGACATTTCATTCAAACACTCATCATATGTTACAGACTAATGTACACAAGATTAAACTCAATATTGTAAAGGCAAATATTGAAACATCTTAATGAGAGGCCTTCAGTTAACAGACTACAGTACTGGTACTCTAATCATCTAACAGAATGCCAAGCAGATTCAATGGAAACCAATATCCAAGTGTTAAGGATATTGTTGACAAATTGAAAAGGGTAATTATTTCACCTCACTACAGTATGTGTATGCTAGAAATTAAATCACCCTCAATAGGACTAACAGGGAATCGGTTTCAATGCATAGTTAGAAGGAATCGGAAATCTTCCAATTTACCAACACAAAATAAATCTCCCCTTAATTAAAACGTACGTGAGAAGTCCTCAATGCTGACGCCTCGGTAACCTGCAGTCTTTCTCTGACACCACAACAACAGGGCATCTTTGGCTGACTTCTTTTCACTACTCTCATTTTCTTCATCCTGTAAAAGGAAATCATTGCAACAATTCATCAAAGTGGAAAATCATTATTACTAAAACTTGTATAATTAGGATAATCTACAATTCCAACAATGAGCTTTTTTTTAAATAATTTCAGTACAGAATGAAACTATAGTACAGTAATTCACAAAACACCAAAACATTCTTGCAGATTCTGAACTAGTATGTCTTGTTTTATATTGAATGGATTAGTATTTTGGATGAAAATATTTTTTATTGTAGAATTAGAATCAGTGTGCCTCAAAACATAAAAATGTTTCTTTTCAGCAATTTGGGGAAAAAAAAAAAAAAAAAAAAATAATAATAATAATAATAATAATAATAATAATACAGTAATTTGAACTTGACAAAATCACAAACCACTAAAACAGCTCTTGAAAATGGCCGTTCTAAAATCAGCCCCTCTCCTCCATGTACAGTATATACTTACCACATCGATCTCAATCTCCTGGATCTGGAAGCGGAGAATAATGGTCCAGATGAGACCGAGAATAAGACGAGGGTTTCCATCTACAATGTCCTCGGCTCCAATACTCTCCAGGCGAACCTGAAACAAGAAACACACACATTATTATTATTATTATTATTATTATTATACAGTAGAGCCATAACAAACTTCTCGGCACCCCTAAGCATGATACACTATAAAATTATATACTGTACTGTAATGCCGATTTATTAGCTGTTTATTTCAGCTATTTATCTCCAGTAATGAATTTTTAGCTACTTATTTTAGCAATTTATCTCCAGTAATGAATTTTTAGCTATTTATCTCCAGTAATGAATTTTTAGCTATTTATCTCCAGTAAAGAATTTTTAGCTATTTATTTTAGCTATTTATCCCAAGTAGTGAAGGCTGTGAGTGTGTGAGTGGGTGGGTGGGTGAGTGGGTGGGTGTGGCTCTGTGAAAATGGGCGTGGTTACCCAATTATTTGTTAAGCTGCAGAAGGCAATGATAGCCGTTATCTACACTATCATCAAGAGGTCACATACATAAGTTGATGAGAGGAGAAGCACAATATAATATAATATAATATAATACTGTACACTGTTTTTGACTGAAAGGGGAAGTGCAGTAATCTGGAGTAAATATGATTCCTACTAAGTATTTCATGCAACAGGACACCATTTATATTTCCTTATGTGGTCCTGTTTTCTGACATTCTGTGGAGGAATCAAGACGCTCCAATGTACCAAAAGTGTATGTAGGCTGTGTATATTCCCCTTAACATTAATTCGTCGGAAAAAATAATGGTTTGCGGGCCATTCTTACATTTATTGAAGGGTTGTGTTTGTGTGTTTCATAAGATTACAGTATAGGTATAGATAATTGCAGGTGATGGATGATAAAGAGAGACAGAGAGAGACAGAGAGAGAGATACACACACACACACACACACACAAACATTAATAATCTTATCTGTTTGTTTTAAGACATATACTTGACCCTTTGCATATTTTTCTCATCTTGCCTTGAACTGAGCCAGATACGAAAATAAACATTGGCCACGGGATAATACGGTTAATAATAATAATAATAATAATAATAATAATAATAATAATAATGATAAATAAATGTGGTAAGTGTGGTGGTAGGTAGGGACTGATATAAAACTGGTGGTAGGTAGAGGTAGGTGTGGTAAGTGTGGTGGTAGGTAGGTGTGGACTGATATGGGACTGGTGGTATAGGTGTGGTAGATGTGTTCTTGGTGGTAATACATGTTCTTAATCAAATACTACCTTATTTTAGCCAACATCATATTACATCTTTGAGTAACAGTGAGTATGTGGAGTGACTCAAACACACACACACACACACAAACTCCTCTAGCAACACTATCAGTCTGTTATCATGTTATCAGTCAATATTCATATCATTAGAATGTGGCCCTCTATATCTCTTACTCACCTTTCTCTCTCTCTCTCTCTCCCTCTCAATTTTTAACTTGCCATTCTCTCTCTCTCTCTATCGCTCTCTCATTTCATCCGGATACAAACAGACAACAAGTACTCGTGTTGACTCACCATCCAAATAAGTACAGATCACCAACAGCACTTTAGTTGGTGTGTGTGTGTGTGTGTGTGTGTGTGTGTGTGTGTCATCACTAAGCATCACATCACAACTAATATCAACAGACACACACAGAGCAAGGTAGAAGGGAACCACACACACACACACAGTAGGCAAAGAGGATTAACACACACACAGACAGAGAGCAACGTAGAAAGGAACACACACACACACACTTTATTTAATTCCCATGGCAGTCATCATGAACCTAATTATAAACGTGTGTGTATCAGCTGTGAAAATTGCATGACCTCGCTTCACTCTCTGACCTTGGAAGACCCCCCTCTCTCTCTCTCTCTGACCCAGCCAACCAGACCACCACAACACAAGATAGGTCAGCAGTTATTGTTACTACTAGTACCACTACTACTACCACCACTACTACTACTACTACTACTACTACTACCACCACCACCATTACTACCACCTACAGTCTTTTCATTAGTGGTCATGAGTACAGTGCTGAGTTAAGTATACACACACACACACACACACACACACACACACACACACACACAGACTTCAGCTTGTCTTGTCAGCTGTATCGAGTGAGTGTGGTGTCAGGATGTCATGTGATATGTGATGTGATGTGATGTGATATGATTGTGAGTTTGTGTGTGTGTGTGTGTGTGTGTGGAAAGAGGGATGGGGCACCTTGTGTATGTGTATGTCTAATTGGGTGTGTCTAAGTGTGTGTGTGAGTGTATGTGTACGTCTAAGCGTGTCTGTGTATATGTGTGTCAGAGGCGTAGTTTTGTTATATGGGTGGATGGGTGGTGAGTGCCAGTACAAGTGAACGAGAGGGCCGGAAGGAAATCCATGTGTGTGTGTGTGTGTGTGTGTGTGTGTGTGTGTGTGTCTGGTCGGGCGTTGGCAATAGTCACGTGTAATGTTGTGTTGCGTTGTCTCGTATTGTTGTTACGGTAGATTGTATTGTATGTATGTGTGTGTGTGTGTGTGTGTGTGTGTGTGTGTGTGTGTGTGTGTGTGTGTGTGTGTGTGTGTGTGTGTGTGTGTGTGTGTAGGTTGTGTGGCCTGTCCCCTACTCTCGCACCCACCCCCCAAGACCCCTCTAAGCCTGTATCCCCTACTCTCGCACGCCCCCCCCTCAAGCCTGTCCCCTACTCCCGCACCCCCTTAAGGATTAGGTATTTATTCCCTTCCTTGACTGAGTATAACAGAGCTGTAACAACGAGAGTCACTTCAACACCTCACTTCACTTCAAGGGTCACCTCATTGACACTTATAAACAATATAAATCATATCCCTCACTTTATATTACAGCATAAATAATTCTGTCATTGTATAATGCTATCTAAACCATGTCTTCATTTTTATATTACATTCTGAATCATTCCTTCTGTATAATATATTGCAGTTTACTTAATAATAATAATACTTGTGTAATAATAATAATAATAATAATAATAATACACGTAATTCATTAAAAAAATTACTATTGGTGATATAATACTTTCCATTACGTATATTATTATTATTATTATTATTCTATCCACCTCTCTCACCCTCTTTTATTACTTCATCCACCTCACACACCCTCTTTTGTTTACAGTTTAGGCAAGGCAAGGCAAGGCTGGGTTATAGTACCGCCAGTGTCCGCCAGGGGGGTCAACCACACCATAAATTATAGCCTGGGAGAGAAATACTGTCTGTCGTGTTCAAGAGGTGTGTGTGTGTGTGTGTGCGTGTGGAGTGGTCCTTGAGATGGTCCTTATAGTGGGCGTTATTTACCTACCTCCACCTCTCACTCACTCACTCACTCACACACACACACTCGATCTCTCTCTCTCTCTCTCTCTCTCTCACACACACACACTCGATCTCACACACACGCACTCGCACTCTCTTTAAGTTTCATTCGCTCCTCTTATGAATCATGCTCTCTCACTACTCGTCCCTTCACTCCTTCCCTCAATCACATCCTACTCTCTCACATCAACTCTCTACTCCTTCAACTCTCTCACATCAACTCTACTCTTTCACCACCACCACCACAACAACAACTACAGTACAACCACAACACTCTCTCCATCCCAAAATCACCAATAACAACACAACAACATATACTAATAATAAACTACTACTACTACTACCACTACTACTACTACTACCATCATCTCTCCTCCTCGTCGTCGTTATCACTACTTGCTCAACTCTCCATCACCACAACAGTAACTCCTTTCATCCCCCCCCCCTCTCTCTCTCTCTCTCTCTCTCTCACACACACACGAGGACCACCCATCAAAATTCCATACTCCTTAAAATAAACACTAGGTCACTTGCTATAGCACTATTCACATACCTACCACCTTCCTACCTACCATCACCCTGACCCTACCCACGTCCCTCCCTTCTTACCTACCTACCTACCCACTTACCCACACTCTTCTCTCGATAACACCCACACATACACACATTACATAGTTGCCCACATACATATCCTTCAATCCCACCCACTCTCACACACACACACACATCCTCCCATCAACGGCTGTCACTCACTCACTCACTCTCTCTCACCTCACTTTTTTTTTTCCCTCTCCCTCCCATTCTAACTAACTCATCCTATCTCTCTCCCTCTCACTCTCTAACTCATCCTCTATCTCTCCCTCTCTATCCCTAACTAATCCTCCCTCTCTCTCTCTCTCTCTCTCTCTCTCTCTCTCTCTCTCTCTCTCTCTCTCTTTCTCTCAACGGAACCCAAGCCACATCCAACAGGAATCGAACACACACATCAACATTATCTAATCTCCACATACCTACCTCTTATCACCATCTATAACACTAATCACCTTGGCTAAGAGTTGGGACATAAAAACTACCGTATATATATAAAATTATACTGCAGTAAAAACACAAACAAACAACATATATATATATATAATTATACTGCAGTAAAAACACAAACATACTAATATATATATAAAACAAAAAACGAAAGATATATATTAAAACACAAACAAACATACTAATATATAAAATAAAAAACGAAAGATATATATTAAATCACAAACAAACATACTAATATATAAAACAAAAAAACGAAAGATATATTAAAACACACGAAGCAAAATCACAAAGTATAGAAAAAAAACAAAAAAACACATTAAGAATTAAGAAAAAATTATAATTATTAGAAGACATAAAAACACAAATGAGAAGAAATATGAAAGAATAGACATACGAATATATAATAATCAAAATAAAAAAGATATTAGAAAAACAAAACAAAAACAAGAAGAAATATAAGATGTATGTATGTATGTTACCTTAGTGTGTACTGTAGGAAGGCAAGTGATATATATGTATGTATGTATGTACTGTATATATGTATGTATATATGTATGCACCTATATATATATGTATGTATGTACTGTATATATGTATGTATGTATGTTACCTTAGTGTGTAGGAAGGCCAGTGATTTGTTGACATTTTCAATCTTATGGACTCTCATCTTTCCATTGTTGGGTTTGCCCAGCTTCTCTCCAGATATGATCTCCAGTAACTTGAGTAACATCTTGCCATCTGCCAGGTCCGTAAACAAGTCCACTACCTCCAGACGGGCCTACAACAAAACACACACATTTATTTAACATGTAAACAGGAAAAATAGATTCACTACATATATATATATATATATATATATATATATATATATATATATATATATATATATTAGTATGAAGAAATGGGTTCACTGCATGAATATAAACAAATAGAAACTGCTAATAATTTGCTTATATATCGAACACAAACATTTTACATTCGTTATCCTTCCAATTCCTATAAAACATGGGGGGAAATTGACACCAACAGCCACAGGAATACATACATACACACAAAATATGGCACTTTAACTACGAACATTTCTAAATATCTATAATAATGTACTCCAATTATCTATACATACATACATACATACATATATATATATATATATATATATATATATATATATATATATATATATATATATATATATATATATATATATATATATATATATACAACCTTAACAATATGTACTCCAATTATTATATATGTAATCCAATTATTATATATGTACTCCAATTATCATATATGTACTACAATTATATATATTACTACAGTTATATATGTACTACAATTATCCATATATATGTACTTCCAATTGTTCTTACCTTGACAAGAAATGAGTTCATCCATTTTGTGAAGGTTTTTTTCTGTATGCCTAGACGTTCCTCCCTCAGTAGTTGTATACGTCCAGTCTCAAACTGACGGAGGGGGTCCTCTCTTGTTGATAACGACGACGACATGATGCCGACGCCGACACCTCACACCTCCTCACA
>JAWZYT010001343.1:20000-42716 GCA_034508575.1 Petrolisthes manimaculis | reverse complement strand
CTGTGTTGTTGTAAATGCGTTTGTTGGACGATTCTCTTGCATGTATGTACCGTATGTTTTTATCCTCCAAGAAGCGACGCATGAGTGAGAATAGTGACACGACTTTTGCCTCCGACTGTACTGTACAAAACTCCCAAGGAAGACAGACTGTGATGAATCCGACTGACAAATCCAGATGAATCCAACCACCTCCTGGACGACTATGGTAACTGTAAGAATAACTGACAATCTTGGTCTTCTCTTCTCCTTGCTCACACTTTCACTCTATACTGTACTTTCATTTTTTTTTCTTTTTTCTTTTTCATGGCCTTTGTTGGAGTAAATCTATAACATTATAATATTTATAATACATATAACATATAATACATATAACATCTATAATATAACATTACAAATTTATTACACATTTTTGTATTACTGCATACACTGAATTTAGATACAGTACGTGGCTGGCGATCTCTTAATAACTCTCACACATTTCCTTTCTCTCTTTCCCCAACTTTCACACTTTTCCTTTCCCTCTCTCTCCAACTCTCACACTTTTCCTTTCCCTCTCTCCAACTCTCACACTTTTTCTTAAGAGGAGTAACCTAGTATGGGAAATCTGAAGGCTACTACTGATTCCTCCAAACTATGCCAGGATACAGAACCCCTCCATATGGAATGATACAGGGGATGTGTTTTATAGCTGAGTTTGGAGGCCTACATTGACTCCAAATTGACCACAAAAGGTTGCTATCCATAAAATGAAGCAGTAATGCATTAAATAATCCACGAAATAGGATAATTCAGTGTACTTTATTTTTCGTTTTATCATTTTTTTGCATATATTTTGTTTTTCTCTTGTAATTATTTCATACTCTTTTTATGGTTTACAATACGAGTAGTTCTAGCCTGTTCGAGTAAGGGAGTGAAAGTGAGGGTTGAGGTGGGAGGGAGGGAATGAGGGAGTGATCGTGGGGGGACAGTAAGGAGTATGATGATGAAGATAAAGAGGATGAGGGGGAGGAAATGGTTGGTGAAATGCAGCGAGAGGTGAACACGGCATACAGTATACACGTACCGTACGTAAGCTGTGGTATAGTGGGAGGGGGGGGAGGGGGTAGGAGGAAATAAAAGCAGGAAAAGTGTGAACAGGAACGAACACACACACACACACACACACACACACACACACACACACACACACACACACACAGACCACTTCCCTTTCTCCACGATAATCGACGCTTTCCATTTCGTAATTTCCAGAAACGTATGAATTTTGCAGGAGACGTTCATTCGCGAGAAATATTGCTTGGTAACCTTCCGTCACCCCTTACCACCAACACACCATCATCTGTACAGCGTAAGAGTCGCCATTCAACCAAGGTCTCGCTATTTTATGTGCATTTCAGAGTGATTTTGATAGCGATTCGGTGGGGAGGAGTAGCGGGCCAATGAGAGGTCAAGGAAAGGTTCAGAGAGGTGGGCTACTGGATGATGATAGGTCGAGGGGAACACGGGCGAAACTGTACGTGAAGATGAGGGGGGGGGGGGAGGGGGGGCAAAGGTGAGCGTCAAAAAATGATAACAATAATACAGTGTCCCTCGAGTTTTTAGATGATTTCTAATGTGAAAGACTGACTGACATTCAAAGTATTCTTGAGAGCTAATCTTTTTTATATATGCTGCATATAACATATTAGAATTTTACTAATTTTGCCCACTCTTTAGTTCTCTCTGAAATTGAGAGGCTTTTTAGTAGGATTTTCAGACACCCTTCGATTACTTCAGGACCTTCAGGAGGTAGACGCCCTTTGTCCAATCCCACACCTTCAGAAGGTAGAGGCCCTTTAATTATTTACAAACCTTCAGGAGTGAGATTCATTTTGCACACTCCTGCATTTTGAGGAAGATGATTTCATTCATTCACTTCCATACCTTTAGGAGAGAGATGCCCTTCATTCACTTTCATACTTTTAAGAAGGCAACGTTCTTCATTCACATACATACCTTCAGAAAGGAGACACCCGTCAGTAAGGAAGACTGATGCCATCTTGCTTATACAGTACTCCTCCACATGCTGAGCCACCCATCATCTCAAACTCTGGAGTTAGAGAAATTTTAGTTAGAGAATTTTATCAATGTAATAAAAGTAGATGTGAAGCAGTAATCTTGTTCCCTATATGAAAATGAAAGCAGTGTGTGGAATTTCACAACCCATGGGCAAGTCTAAAAAATCAGCAGATTGACTCAAAATGTTACGGTATCATGATTGAACTAACTGCAATTTGCCATTTCTTTCTTCTCTACAGAGAAAATAATATATTTGATTTTTATTCATGTAACATGTAGTCTGTATAATTATATCCTATGGTATATAAGAATTGTTGAATACTATAATTACTGATAGTGAAAAAAATCTATTTTTGATGATATTGATGACAAGAAAATCTAACAGAAGCTTAAAATAAGAATGAATGTGTCACTCACCAACTCCAGTTATTGGCAATTTGATACAACCTGAATTTAGAAAGTAATATCATTCAAATATGGTCATCACTCTCACATGTAAGTTTATAAGTAAACATATTCCAAATTTCAAGGAGTAGTAAATGAAAGTCATAGAGAAAAGTAACCTATTAAAGACTATCACCTGGCATAGATGATTAGGCCTACACACCTTACACCTTTTGCACAGCAGTAGATTAATTATGCATGGTCAATTGATCAAGTTGCACTAAACACTGAACAACAGCTGCATAGGCTACTGTATGTACTGCTATGGTACTGTCTCATCTACAAGGATTGAGTAAATCTTTCCAATGTTTAATTTATATAGTGTTGTATAACAAACTAAAGTGAATTCATTGTAATACTGTACATACACATAGCAGTTAGGCCTATTATTTTACAATTATTGGAATAATATTGGCTCTGTAATAAAATATAAATATGCAGTACATAATTATATCAAGAATTAAGAAAAATATACAGTACTTACCATAGATAAAATGTTATATCTATTACTTTTATCATCAGAAATATATAGGCTTAATCTAAAATTTCTTTCATAAAGTAATTGAAAAGTACAGTATATGGTACTATATGAAAAATATTTGGTACTATATTGGGCAAATTTTACAGTACAATATAATAAAGTACATATAACAGTACAATATAATAAAGTACATATAACAGTACAATATAATAAAGTACATATAACAGTACATTATAATAAAGTACAGTACAGTACTTATTTGTTTTTCCTTCATGTTAAGATTAATGTATTATAAGTACAGAACCTTACTTAATTCTACCTTTAAAAAAATATAAATGAATACAATAAGTCTTCCATTTTTTCCTGTCAGATTATAGTGCATTCATGGTGATGTACGTACCATTAACACACACCATCGTATACACCACCACGAATTATCTTAAATGCAGCCTTAATTAACCATCTCTAAACATCCACCTATTTTAATCGACTTTTTATCTATTATTTAGTGTAATTAATGTCTCTACTCACCTCTGGCACGTCACGGAATCATTACCATCCTTATTTATACCGTCACGATGCTAAATGGACTGGCGTTAGGCGAAAAATATATAAAAATAACACACAAACACGAACACAATCAAAGAAACACATGGTTGTTTTGGTATGGATGGTCCAGTGTTGCCAGGTCTGCTTGGCGTAATTCAATTTCATCAGAATATTCCTTTTTATCTTAATAATTCCCTGTTAACTTTTGAAGATTAATCGTATGTTTTTTATCTTGTTTATATTTTATCTGGTAGAAAAATCTCCATTACTCTTGAACAATCTGTATATAATTTCTCCAATGATACTTCTAATTCTCCATGACAGTCCATGTAGAGGGAAAATTTTCCATACTTGGTAACACTGGTTAAAGACCCACAATAGCGCGTCAATTTTAAATGTGACTTCATGCTGATGTTTACAATGTTTATATCATTTTTAACGGTATCCTTGCTCTTCCAATAATAGTTAGTTGCTGTACTATACGCCATTTTAGCTATCTAAAGGTTCATCACATGCATATAGAAAATAATATTATATATATCTTTATCAGAGGGATAAATCACGAAGATATCGATCACTGTTGTGTTGGTGATTGTCATTTTGTAAACATTAGCAAGGTTTTCTATATGCAAACTAACTTACCTAAGCCATATGGCGCTGAAATACCATCTAAGCTAGGTACCTGTCTATGCTTTAAATGAGTTAGGAGAATGACTGTGTGTGTGTGTGTGTGTGTAAAAGTTAAGAGTGTGTGGATAATATTAGACATCTTAGACAGGCTATATACAGTCCTTAGCTCAGGAAGAGATTACGAACCAAAGATAAGCTCATAATGGTTAGGTCAGCTCAGGTTAGGTCAAGTTTTCGAGTCCAAGCAAACCTAAAGAGACTGACAGAAGGTATAATAAAGGAAGGATAGTGACGGGGAAATGACACACTCTGAGTAGACCTTAAGCTGTAATTTGGGAAGGAAGGAAAGATTATTTGTTGTCTCCCTACCTCCCTTCCTTCTTCCCTCCCTCCCTCCCTTCCTTCCTCCCTTCCTCCCTCCCTTCCTCCCTTCGTTCCTTCCTTCCTCCCTTCCTCCCTCCTTTCCTCCCTTCCTCCCTTTCTCCATTCCTCCCTTCCTCCCTCCCTTCCTCCCTTCCCTCCCTGGCAAGTTAGGTCAGGAAAGATGTTGTTTATATTATATGATAGTCAATCCTGGTTAATTAATGGTCGGTAGTTGGCTCACGTCAGAATGGAATGCCATATTATTTTATTATTATTATTATTATTATTATTATTATTATTATTATTTTTATTATTATTATTATTATCATTATTATTATTATTATTATTATAATTATTATTATTATTATTATTATTTATTTATTTATGTATTTATTTATTCATCCAGTTATTTATTTATTATCACAGGTAAGGACACCGTATAAGGTCTTCCTAATTAATTGCTTTCCCCAATAATGTGTATGAAAATAGAAATATCTGTAAATTGAATCCTGCAACAATTGAGTAGGAAGGGAAAGTGCTTCACCTTCCTAACTACATACCTGTTACCCCTTAATAGGAATACAACCACCACCACTACTACTACCACCACCACTACTACCACCACCACTACTACCACCACTACATCTTTCCTTCCTTCCTCCTCCACCACCACCACCACCATAACTTTCCTTCCTTCCTTCCTTCTCTCTCTCTCACTCTCTCCTTCCTATATCCTTTCCTACACTTTAAACAGACCTTCTTTCCTTCCTTCCTTCCTTCCTTCTTTCCTTCCCATGAATGATGCAGTTAACCGGTGCAAAAGAAAAAAAAAAAAAAAAAAAAATATATATGTATATAAAATCTTTCCAGTTCGACTCACCATCACTGTTTAAAATTGTTGCATAGCCTTCACTTGCAAGATGTTGATAAGGGTGGGCGAGACATTGCAGGCGGGTCATTATGCAACAATGAGAGAGGGGAAATTGGCTCGGACTTGCCTTGCGATTGGAAGGAAAGGTTGCAATTTGCTTAAGATGATGATGATGATGATGATGATGATGATGATGATGATGGGAGTATATTCTGATGGCTGTTGTCTTCTCTCTATTTTTTTTTTATCTCTCACTCTCTCTTACTTTCTCTCTCTCTCTCTCTCTCTCTCTCTCTCTCTCTCTCTCTCTCTCTCTCTCTCTCTCTCTCTCTCTCTCTCTCTCTCTATCTCTCTTTCTCAAACATATGGAAAGGATAGATTGAAATGGCAGACAGATAAAACCAAGAGGATAGATAGAATTGGCAGACAGATAAGAAATGGCAGTCAGAAGTTCCATAAAAAAAAGGCAAGCAGACAGAAAGGTAACAAGCAGACATAAGAGAGTAAGAAAAGCAGACATAAGAGAGTAAGAAAAGCAGACACAAAAGAGTAAGAAAAGCAACAAACAGACATAAGAGAGTAATAAGAAAAGCAGACATATATAAGAGAGTAATAAGAAAATCCGACACTGAGTCACAGAGAGTAAGGCAAGAAGGCTGCCTGGATCATATACGGAGCAAAGATTGAGAAATTTAAAGGTTAGACTTCAACTTAAGAAGGAAGGGAAAGGAAATATATACGAGGCAGAGAGAATCATGAAAGGCAGGCAGGCAGGAAGGCAAGGCAAGGCAGGAAAGCAAGGCAGGCAGGAAGGCAAGGCAGGTAGGAAGGAAGGCAGGTAGGAAGGAAGGCAGGTAGGAAGGTAAGGCAGGCAGGAAGGCAAGACTGGCAGGGCTGAAGGAAGAAGTGAAGAGAGGAAGGAGGGGCAGGCAGGGACATATGAAGTAATAAAAAAAACTCCAAGTGAATTAGAGTATAGATAACTGTCAAAGCCTGTCCATCCATCCATCCATCCATCTATCCATCCATCCATCCATCCATCCATCCATCCATCCATCCATCCATCCATCCATCCATCCATCCATCTGTCTCGCCTCCTTCACTTTTTTTTTTTGCAAATATTCACTCACTCGTTCATTATATGCAAATCAGGACCTTAGTGATGATAATTAATGGATTGGCTCTGATACTAGTGAGGCTAAACCTAATGCCAAGGGTTGACTCTATAGGAAGTGAAGGATAAAAATGGAAGGAGACTATATAATATCATAGGAAGTGAAGGATAGAAATGGAAGGAGTCTATATAATATCATAGGAAGTGAAGGATAGAATGGAAGGAGATTATATCATATTATGTATGTATGTATGTTTGTGTGTATAGTGGTGGAGCATGCAGGGTTTAAGGAGTGTTAATTGGAGAGTATCTGAAAGAGTTCCAACAAGTGAACTTATTTTCCAAGCCATTTGCAACGTTAAGATAGGTATATACATTTTCTAGTTATTACGACCCCTTGATATCACAGCGATGTATAAGTATTCAAGAGGTCAACTGTACATACATACATACACGTATATTTATTTTCCTTGTCTCATGTTTGACGGGCGGTGTTTGGTGAGAAGTTATACGGTACCTATAGTTGTTTGTTTGTTTGTTTGTTTGTTTGATAGTGGTTGGTTTGTTTATTACGGTAAAACATTTGTCACATGTATAACGTGCCTATATGTCCACACTCACCTGACCTTTATATATCACCTTGATTTATACTTCCCTTTAAGATATGGAATAAAAACACAATGGCCAGTGACAAAGCCTATATATATATGGAATAAAGTGGTTAAGGTTCTTACACCCGTAGTTTTAAAACATTTGAGGGCCCTTACTGAAGCTCTATGAACCCTCCAAACTACTCCAGGCAACAGATTCCCTATTCAAAACACTGAAGCGTTTTGTGGCCTGGATTATTTGGAGGGTTCATAGAGCTCCAGTAAGGGCCCTCAAATGTTTTAAAACTACGGACCTTAGTTTTAGTTTATACCTTTCTTTCCATTATAATAAACAGATTTTACGTAAGGGTTCCTGTGATCGTGTATGAGATTAGTGGCTTCTGATTCCTCCTGACTATATACCATGAAACAAGCTCCTTCCATTATAGGTGGTGTTTCGTGGCGGTATTTGAAGGACTCATTTACCTCCAATTTCTGTCTGGCATTGCTTCAGGTCACGTGCTTTGATTCGTTCGTTTTAAGGATTCAAATATTCATCTCTACCCTTAGTAACAGAAATAGGTAATGTATTATTAGTTGTTCATAGACAGATTTATTGATAATCTCTGATGTATAGATAGTGAAGTAGTTTTAGTGTTTCTTGTTAATTTTGTAATTGGTTTCCTTATTAAATTTCAGTACGAATTTTAAAGATTAAATTTAAAATAGTATAGTAAGATTATAACCATTGTTGCCTACACTACTATACAACACACCAGTAAAAGAACAGATACTGAATAAAGACATTACCCAAGTCAAGAAGCACATAACAAAGTCTTCAGAGAGTCAGAGGTACAGTACAGTATACACTCATGATACATAATTTCTGACCAGAGTGTGAGGAACAGAAAGCTTCGAATCGCCTGGTATTGCTCATTTCCCCATCCAGTACACCTATAGAGGCTGAGGTCGAATGCAAGGTATGTGTGTGTGTGTGTGTGTGTGTGTGTGTGTGTGTGTGTGGTGCTTGCAGTTCGTCTCTGATCAGGGATTACGTATGACGAGTGTACACATCCGGGAACTCCATGACCAGAAAAAGTAAGTGAACCAGAATCTGACAACAACATACAGGTCCGACCCTTGAAGATGATACGATGCTCCAACTGGGGAGGAAAAGATCATGGAAGCCTCACCAACCAGACCCCAGACCTTGTAATTCAGATAGATCATATAATAACTAATCCGATAATAGAAACTTTTCCCTGGCACATGTATATTGGGGACTTAAAATTCAAATAAATAACATAATAACTTAATAACTAAATCCAATAACAGACACTTTTCTCTGGCTTCAATAACCAACTAAATAATAACAATAACATAAAGCTAAAGGGCAATATCCTATACTAATATTTAAACCCTTGGTGTGTGTGTACTGTACAGGCACGAACACTAATAAGTATCCAGGCAGGTGTGCTTGCTTGCTTCGAATACCTAGAGAGAGACAGTAAATAAACGCACAATAACATCTCCATTAGAATGACTTCGTTGGTGAATTATTATTATATAGACTAATCAAAGCTTCAATCAAAACTGTATACATATTAGTGCTCGTAACTGAACATGTAGTGCTTGAGTTCCCATCCGTTCTGACTGGAAGCTAAACTAAGCAAAACTAAGCTTCTTTTTTATTTATCTGTTCGTCAATCAGTCTATACATTAACTATCCCTACCTGTCCACCTCCACCTGTCGTCCCGGTAGTCCTTCATTCGTCCCATTCGTCATCGTCAGTTTAATCAATTATTTACTTCCCGTATCATTTTATCAACTCGTCCACTCACACACACACACACACACACACACACACACACACTTACGTTATTATACCCATTGACTTATAGAGTTTGAAGGCCACCATCCATCCATCCATCCATCTAACTAACCAACTAACTAACCATCCATCTAACCATCTAACTAACCATCAATCCATCCACCCAACCATCTATCCATCCCTCTAACTAACTAACCATCCATCTAAGTAACTAACTAACCATCCAACCATCCATCCATCCATCTAACTAACTAACTAACCATCCATCCATCCATCCATCTAACCATCTAACTACCTAACTAACCCTTTGATGAGCATACTTTAACCTTTCCTTCTCCCTCTTCCTCTCTCTCTGCCCTGGAGCAAGGTTGAGTGGATCAGGGCAGGCCAAGAATGGAGGCAAGTACAATGAAGGGGGGTAGGGGGGGTGGGGGGAGGTGGGGGCAGGCAAAAGCAGGGCAGGGCAGAGTGGGGCATAGCATGGCTGGGCGGGGCGGGGCGGGGCAGGGCTGGGCGGGGCAGAGTGGGGCATAGCAAGGCGGGGCGGGGCGGGGCGGGGCAGAGTGGGGCATAGCAAGGCGGGGCGGGGCGGGGCGGGGCGGGGCAGGGTGGGATGGGGCGGGGCAGGAAGCCTAGTCGTCGCGTTTTTCACGGGTCCAGTTTTTCTATTGCCTTAGTTTCACCCTCGTTGGTGTCCCGTTACTGCTCCCCTCTCCCCCCTCCCCCCTCTACCATGTCCTCTCCCACCCCCACCCCTCTCCATCTCCTGCCTAGCCTTCCCTGTGTTACCTGGCCTTATTTCAGCCTTCCCTGTGTTACCTGGCCTTAATTCAGCCTTACCTGTGTTAATAATACATGTTACAGACACTCAGGAGGTTTCAAGTTTTTGATTTAGAGAAAAACTATTACTTTTGTACAACTATCAAATGTAACACCATCACCACTATCACCACTACTATCACCAACACCAAGTTCTTTATTAATTAACCTTTTTGTACATTCAAGTACATACATTATTATTATTATTATTATTATTATTATTATTATTATCAAGCCCCAACACTCTGGGGAACGATGCCACTAAAAACCATAAAGTTATTTGATACATGGTGTGATATTAATATGAGTAAATATATCACTGTATATGTGATGTTGTGGTGTTAATAATTAAGATGGTAATAACAAGAGTCCACAAAAAACGGAAAGCAGGGAAACACACTCATAAGTGAGAAAACGAATTACAGACGTGTTGAAGGGGAGACTGAGCCACTTTCATTCCTACCTCAAATGGGTTACCTGTATGTGTGTGTGTGTGTGTGTGTGTGTGTGTGTGTGTGTGTGTGTGAGAGAGAGAGAGAGAGAGAGAGAGAGAGAGAGAGAGAGAGAGAGAGAGAAGAGTGAGAGAGAGAGATGTGAACAGCCAAATGTGTGTACAGAGAAGTATAGATGAATGAAAGTGAGAGATCAAAGATAGAGACGAATGGATGCTGCATAAAAAAAAAAAAAAATGGGTGGCTAGATGGGTGGGTTGGGAGGACATGATGGCGAAAGAGAGCCAGGAAGATAAGGCAGGGATAGGCAGGGGTAGGAAGGGGTAGGCGAGGAAGATAAGGCAGGGGTAGGCAGGGGTAGGCGAGGAAGATAAGGGTATGGTAGGGTAAAGCAGGGCAGGGCAGGGCAGGGGTGGGTGTGGTTATATTGAAAAGGTCGGCTGGGTTGGGGAAATGAGAGGAGTGATAGGAAGAAGTTCACCTGAAAGAGTAAAGGTTAAGGAGGGATGGATGAAGGTAGGTAAGGAGGAGGTGATAGGTAAGGAGGGATGAAGGGAGGTAGGGAGGGAGATAGGTAAGGAGGGATGAAAGGAGGGATGGAGGTAGGTAGGAAGGGGAGATAGAGAGAGGGAGGGAGGGAGGTAAATGTATGTGTTCAGTTGGAAGGAATAAATGAGGTAATTATAAGAATGTAATGATGACAGAGAGAGAGAGAGAGAGAGAGAGAGAGAGAGAGAGGGAATGGTCAGAGAGGAGGAGGGGAAGGGAAGGGGAAAGTCATAGGTTACCGGATCACCCCCCACTACCCCCCCCCATCTCCAACACCCCCTCCCCCTCCCCCTACCCCTCAAGGCCACCCATAATACTCCGTGAGGGCGTGGTGGGGGTGGGGGTGAGGGGGTGGGGGGTGGGGGGGAAGGGGAAGGGAGAGGAGAGGGAGGTAGGAAGTGAAAAACAAGCAAAAAATATAAGAAGAGGAATAGATGGATAAAGGGATGTTAATTAATAGAAAAAAGGAAAAGAGGGAGGGATAATTTAAGGAAAGGGAGATGAAGGACGAGATGAAAATAATAAGAGATGAAAAACAATACACACTGAATGACAAAAAAAGATGAAAGGGAAAGAAAATGAAAGGGAATGTGAGGGAAGAAAGAGGAGGGGAATTTAAGGGATGATTTACATTTAGGTTGAAAGTAGAGTATTGTCTCCTTAAACATGAACACTTAAGTATATATTATAAACTATTCCCTGTCCTGGTCTCTATACTGTATATATCATCTATAATAATCAATGTTTTCAGAGGAATTTATATATATATCTTTTATACTAATATCTTTTCCTATTGGGTGAATACAGAGGGTTAGTTTAATTAATTATAAGGTGGTAATTTTTTTTTGTTACATTGGAGTTCTATGCCAGGAATCAGCAGGACCAGAAGAGCAAAAAATTAATAGTGTTCTGTTGCTTGGAATAAATAGTTGGGAGGATTCGTTTGCTCCAGATTTACCAACACAAAACAAACTTCCCCCACATTAAATCAAACTCGAGTTACTCATGCAAGAGGCTGGGTCTGGAATTTAGTATCAAAACTTTATATATATTTCTTCTGGGAAAATGTCTGCCTCTTCGTCTGTCTGTAAAAATAATGGGAAGCAATGGATGAACTAAACTTTTCCTTTACAAATCTCTCTCTCTCTCTCTCTCTCTCTCTCTCTCTCTCTCTCTCTCTCTCTCTCTCTCTCTCTCTCTCTCTCTCTCTCTCTCTCTCTCTCTCTCTCTCTCTCTCCCCTTAACCTCACTTCTTGTTGGAGGGGTCGTGAGGGGGTGGGGTGGGGGGCGATGAGGGGGGCGGCACGTGCTGGCCTTACTGAATCGTGACCTGAGTGGGGGGGTGGGGGGGGGGTGAAGAGAGATGGGGTGTGGGGGGGTGTGGGGGGGGCAGGGAAGAAAGGGATACACAAGGGAGAAAGAAAAACAAGAAATAAACACATGTAAAGCACACACACACACAAACACACACACACACACACACACACACACTGAGAGCTACGTATGCAAATTTCTCTCATGAATATCCACAGAGGTAAATAAAGAAATAGTGTAGTCACGTTAATTCTTATTTTGGATTTTTCTTCTTCAACATTTTATCTGTAATTATTTTTGTTGTAAGAAAATGTATCACCTACTTTTTTTTTTTTTTTATGCATCTGGAAATTATGTTGCAGACCTACACACACACACACACACACACGCACACACACACACACACACACACACACACACACACACACACACATTCTCATCTGCCTTACACATCACTCACATTGCCAAGGTTCACATCTAGACACACAAGTGATATTTATACTGTACTGTACACACACACACACACACACACACATACATACATACATACATATAGTGTACGTACATACATAACTGTTACATACACCATCCACCTCATCTCCAGTTTCCACATTCATACTTATATACATACATACATACATGCATTGTACTGCACTTACATACATACCCACATACATACATACATACTGTATATACTCGACATACATACATACATATTGTATATACTCGACATACATACATATAGTGTATTTATGTATGTATATGCATACATACATATCTATATACTTTACATACTTACATACGTAAATACAGTACATACCTATATACCTACATCAGCCACACCATCTCCACCACCACCACCACCACCATCACCACCACCACCACCACCACCACCACAACCACACACCTACCATCTCCACCACCACCACCACACACCTACTCCTATCACCATCTCCACCACCACCACCACCACCACAACCACCACCACCTACTCCCATCACCACAACCACACACCTACTCCCAGCACCATCTCCACCACCACCACAACCATCACACACCTATACTCTCATCTTTACATACCTCACCCAAGTCCTTTACCAAACCAACCCCAAATGGTAACAAAAACAAGGCCCCCTCACACACACACACACACACACAGCCAAGACGACCTTGTTATAAAAAGTAATTAAGATACAGGAAAAAAAATACATGGTCGATGAGAAGTTGTGCGTTGTAACTGTATTGTATGTTTTGTATATATATATGTATGTTTTGTAATCATTGTGTTGGTTTGTAGTTATTTCAATCAATGTGTTTTGTAATGTTATTGTTTGTATTTTGTGTGTGTATGTTTATGTTTTGTAATCTTAGTGTTGGTTGGTTTGTAGTTATGGAAATATTGTTTGTAATTATTTTGTTATGGAGATGTGTTTTTGTAATATTATTATTTGTAGTTATGGAGATGTGTTTTGTAATATTATTGGTTTCAGTTATGGAGATACGTTTTGTACTGTACTGTAATTGTTTGTATAGACTAATATTCCCACAACATCCATCTATCAACCCATAGCAGACATACACACAGACATAGACAGATAGATTCAAACATATGTAAAGGTAGACAGATATATAGATGAAATAATGAACACACATATTGACAGAGGGAGACAATAAGACAGAGAGACAGACAGACAGATAAACATATTCTATAATCAAATATATGTAAGGATAAACAGATATTTAGATAAAATAATAAACACACGTATTGACAGAGGGACACAATAAGACAGAGAGACAGACAGACAGACAGACGGAGAGATAAATTCAAACATATGTAAAGATAGACAGATATATGAATAAATAAATAAATAAACACACACATTAACAGATTGGTAGGTGAACAGAACATAATAATATTTTTTTGACCTTCGTAAACAGCTCAAAGTAAAATATTATTATTATTATTATTATTATTATTATTATTATTATTATTATTATTATTATTATTATTATTATTATTATTATTATTATTATTATTATTATTATTATTATTATTATTATTATTATTATTATTATTATTATTATTATTATTATTATTATTATTATATATTTACGTGTTATAGAATAGAAGTGCTTACAGAAGTTGTAGGTAGGTGTGGTGTACAGCAGGTGTGTAATGGGGCAGTTATGTGAGTGTGTGTGTGTGTGTGTGTGTTGGGGGTGAAGGTGGAGTGAGTGATGGGCCTTGCAATCACTGTCATGCAATCTAAGAAGAAGAAGGACTCGTATGTTTGTTGCACCCTGCAGATCTATTGTGTTGATACGTAACATACATATATAAATTCTTACATATATACGTACATACATATATAAATACGTACATATATACGTACATACACACACACAATGAATGCCTTTCGAGGTGTAAGCGGTGCTGCATGGATAATATATATGTGTGTGTGAATGTGTGTGTGTGTGTGTGTATTTTTTGTTTTGTATGTACAGTCATGAACACTAATAAGTAAACAGCTTTGGTTGAAGTTTTGAACAGTCCTATTCACAAACGAAGTAATTCCAATGGAGATCTAATTGTGCATTTATTTACCGTCTCTCTATTGGTATGTATGTGTGTAATAGTATATGTGTGAGTGTGTAAAAGTAAATATCTGTGTGTGTATGTGTGTGTGTGTTTGTGTTTGTAAAAGTATATGTATAGGTATTCAAAGCACACCTGAATACTTACTTGTGCTCGTGACTGTAGCTAGTGAGAAATATGAGACGAGATGAGAAGAGTAAAGTTGAAGGCTCTCCCTCCAAACCAAGGCAAGGTCAGGCCTGGAGACACGAGAAAGAAAAACACACCAGACACACACACAAGAAGGCAAGGAGGCAGGCAGGGAGGCAGGCAGGGAGGCAGGGAGGCAGACACACAAATAAGAAGGCAGGCAGGCAGGCAGGGAGGCAGGCAGGGAGGCAGGGAGGGAGGCAGGCAGACAGGGAGGCAGACAGGGAAGCAGACACACAAACAAGGAGGCAGGCAGGGAGGCAGGGAGGCAGGGAGGCAGGCAGGGAGGCAGGCAGGCAGGCAGACAGGGAGGCAGGGAGGCATACACACAAACAAGAAGGCAAACAGGCAGGCAGGCAGGCAGGCAGGCAGGCAGGCAGGCAGGCAGACAGGCAGACAGGGAGGCAGACAGGCAGGGACACAAGCAACAGGTCCCAACTCCCCACATGAAGAAAATGAATTAATGAGGAGATTCTCTGGTTGATGCTGCACTGGGAAGGTCTCTGTTGATTCCTCCAAACTTTGCCACGAAACAAATCCCCCATTGGTAATCATTGAGAGCGTCTGTTTACTGGCATAGTTTGGAGGAATGGGTATAATCTTCCAAGTTCCAACGAGACAGTCTTCTAAATCTAAATGTGATGTTGTCTGAGAAAAAAAAAATTGGAGATAAACGAGTCCTTCAAATATTGCCACAAAACACAAACACACACACACAAACACACACACACACACACACCTATATAGAAGGAGCTTGTTTCTTGGCATGGTCAGGAGGAATCAGAAGCCTCCAGTTTGTGTTTGTTGATGTATTGAAGGTTGTATCGAGTTGTTAGTTATTATGTCTTTGAGTTAATTAAGGAGTGTGAACCTGTATTCATTATTATTATTATTATTATTATTTTTTTTTTGGGGGGGGGCTACATTTTTTTTTTTTGAGTGAGTACCAGTGAATTAATATGAATGAACAAAAAGTATGAATAAGTACCAGTGAATTAATATGAATAAAAAAATGAGTACTAGTCAATTAATATGAATGAAAAAAAAATGAGTACAAGTGAATAAATGTGAATGAGAAAAAGAAGGAGTGAGTACGAGTGAATTAATATGAATGAAAAAAAATTGAGTACCAGTGAATAAATGTGAATGAAAAAAAAATGAGTACTAGTGAATAAAATTAATATGAATAAGAAAAAGTATGAGTGAGTACGAGTGAATTAATATGAATGAAAAAAAATTGAGTACCAGTGAATAAATGTGAATGAAAAAAAAAAGAGTACTAGTGAATAAATGTGAATGAGAAAAAGCATGAGTGAGTACGAGTGAGTGTGAGAGGAGGGTCACCAGTGGGGGGGCAGAGTACAAGGACAGCAGGAAGACACACACACACACACACACAACAAGGCACAGACACACAGGCAGGCAGGCAATGCACTTAATAGTTACCGAGACAAACGTAACCAAGTAACTGAACTCACATTAACATCAGGCAGGAAACTCACTCATCAGTAACGTAACAATAGACCAGAAAATAAATAGAACAGAAAATGTATAGACCAGAAAATAAATAGAACAGAAAATAAATCAAATCACAATAACATCAAGAAACTCACCAGTAACGTAACAATAAACCATAAAAATAAATAAAGTAACAAAGAATCAAAATACGAGTAAAATAACACAAGTACTACAAGTTACCAGGATGCCCAACTCACATGCAGGTAACCTTATAATTTCCTGGAAACCCAAGTATTAAAATAAACAACCTAATTATACCAACAGATGCAGGTCGCTAAAAATAAAAATAATAATAACACAATTACCATGCTGGACGTCTAATTCACATGCAGGTAACCTAATTCACGTGCAGGTAACCTAATTTCCTTGTAACCCAAGTATTAAAATATATAACCTAACTATACCAAAGTGATTTAACCATTATCTATCCTAACTATATAATCTGTAGAGTTCATGCATGAATAACTCGTCTATGTAATATAACCTTAATTAACTTGGAGGGCAAAGGCTAGTGTTTACATTCTCCTAAAAAACTTTATTGAATTGAATCAGTTTCTTTATTTTTGGATCAATTCGTTTCCAATAAAGTAAAATAATAAAGGATGAATGTAAGTATCTGATAATTTGGTATATACTTGAAAGACGTGTAGGCCTGACTAACTGGCTGCTTTGTAAATCTACCCAACAGAGATGAAAATATTATTATTATTCTCTGGACATTGATTGTAGCTCTGGTGTGAATGTATGTATATAAGTAGGGAGT
This sequence comes from Petrolisthes manimaculis, assembly GCA_034508575.1. Classification (NCBI taxonomy): domain Eukaryota; kingdom Metazoa; phylum Arthropoda; class Malacostraca; order Decapoda; family Porcellanidae; genus Petrolisthes; species Petrolisthes manimaculis. The sequence continues at coordinate 25,584 of JAWZYT010001343.1, read as the reverse complement.
ATTATAGCACTTATCGAACATACAGTAATTATTGGTGGAGTGAACGAAACTGTCTTGGGAACTGAGTTGAGTTGAATACCATTTGTGTACAGACATCAGGTGAAGGTAAATGTCTCATAATGAAGGTCTGTCCATCCATCCCTCATGTAAACCTCAGTATAGGAATCTGCTGGCCTTACCTTGCTTCTTATTACCTGCCTCCCCTTCCTTCTTCCTTCCTTCTCTGTCTCCCTCCCTCCCTCCCTGCTGACCTATCTCCCTGCTGACCTATCTCCCTGCTGACCTATCTCCCTGCTGACCTATCTCCCTGCTGACCTATCTCCCTGCTGAGCCTATACTGACTTGTCTGAATATCTACCTATCTACTTGCTTTTGTCTTCCTTCCTTCCTTCCTACTTGCCTCATCACCTTTTTGACTTCCTGTCGTTCTGCCTGCATGCCTATTTAAATGTCCCCTTGCCTGACCTATACTTTCCTGCCTCCCTGCCTGACCTACTTTCCTGTCTGCATGTCGACCTATACCTGCCTACCTGTCTCTCAGCCTTAACTTGGTATTTAATTAACTACCTGTCTACTCCTTTTGCCTTTTTGATTCTCTACCTGCTTGCATCCCTATATAATATGATCTATGTTTATTTTCCTTCATCCCTCCCCGTCTATCCACCTGTATCTTTAACTAACTTACTCCTGTCCTCCTATATCTTTAACTAACTTACTCCTTCCCTTCCCCACACATCTCTTAAATCCCTCCACTATCGACTCTCATATTCTGTCGTTTCCTCCATATAAGTATCCATCTATTCGGACACCTGCCAGCTTGACTAACTAACTGCTTTTATTCCCTTGCCTCCTGCCCCTCCTCCTCCTCCTCCTCCCTCTCCCTTCCCCTCATCCTCTTACTCCTCCTCCTCCAGCCCCTCCCCATCATTCTCTCTCATCCACTTCTTCTCCTCCTCCTCCTCCTACCCATCTATTACCCCCTCTTCCCTCCCCCCACCTCCTTCCTCCCCTCCTCTCAAACTGACCACACCTTCCAGTCGCCACTCCAACTTTTAGCTGGGGTGACCTTAACATTTAGCGTTAAGGAAAGGACAAAGGTACAAGAATGTTCTCCAAAGGTCACCCACTTCCCTAAAGGCGCACTTCTCCTATACCCCCCCACCTACCCCCCCCCCCTCACGTATGTACCCCACATCTACCCCAAGACATCCCCACCACCACTAACTCACCACCATTCACCTATACCCATTATGTCTCACCACCACTAGCCCCTCCACCATTAACCCCTCCACTACTAACCTACCCACCACACCCCACCACTCACCTACCCACCACCACTCACCTACCACCACACCACCACACCCCACCACCACCACTCACCTACCCACCACCACCCCTCCACCACCTGCCCATCACAGTCTCACCTTTACCTCACCATTACACAGTGTTGCAAGGGAAGTAAGTAACTGGGTCTAACACTATTCCCAGGCAGGCACCCCACCCATACCCCTCTGCCCCATTACTATCCCCTCCATCCCTCCCTCTGGCACCAACGCCCCTCCGGTACCCCTCACTCATCATCCCCCATCCTCCCCCCCATCCCCCCACCACCACGTCTCTCCTACCGTATGCCTTAATATGGATAATTTTGGGGGAGAAAAGTGAAGGTGAGAGTGGGTAGGTGTGTTGTTGTTGTCGTCGTTGTTTGTTGTCGTTGTTGTTGGTGGTGGTGTTGGTGTTGGTGGTGGAGGCTACATGGTGATGAGAGATGGAGATGAGTGGGAGATGAGTGAAGACAGCTTGTGAAAGTGAAAGTATTGACCATAATGAATGAATTGAGTGGCTCGTAAAGTCTATGATGACGACAGATGAATATAGAGGAAATGAAGAGGTGATTGCTGTAGTGGTTGTTGTTGTTGTTGTTGTTGCTGTTGCTGTAGTAGTGGTTGTTGTTGTTGTTGTTGTTGTAGTTGTTGTTGTTGTTGTTGTTGTTGTTGTTGAAAGTGATAATGATGGCCATAAAAGTAAAAATGATGATAGTGATAATAACGGTGAAGAAGATGATGATAATAATAATGAAGTTGATGATGATGACACTAATGATGATAATAACAGTAAAGATGATGATGATAATGATGATACTGATAGTGAAGATGGTGTTGATGATGTTTTCTATGATGTTTTCTCACTTCTTCATCTTCCATCTCATCAAGCCTATATTTATTTGACCTAATTTGTAAGAGGTTAACTTGGGATGGTAGTCTGTGTGTTGTTGTTGTGGTAGTATGTGTGTTGTTGTAGTGGTAGTGTGTGTGTGTGGTGTGGTGATGTGTGTGTTGCTGTAGTAATAATGTGTGTGTTGTGGTGGTGGTGTGTGTGTTGTGGTGAAGATGTGTGTTGTGTGTTGTAGTGATGTTGTGTGTGTGTGTGTTGTGGTGGTGTACATGTAATACAGTCTGTTGTGTGTGTCCCCAGCCACTCCCTTTCAATTCTAAAACTATCTCTCTTTTCCTTCTGTTCCCTTCGTGCTTGCTGTCCCACCTCTCTCTCTCTCTCTCTCTCTCTCTCTCTCTCATACAACTTCTATCCTACAGGGTCTGCCAGGTCTAGGGAGGTATTCTTAGTCATCCCTCAACATACCTCCACGTCCTTCATGATTCCTCCAACACCTCCGACCTCCCTCCTCCTCCTCCTCCTCCACTCGTCCTCTCTCTACCTCCCTCACACTACAGACTCCTTTTGCTTCCATTCTAACCACAAAGAGACCGCGCCCCATCCCATCTCCCCATCCCCCCATCTCCATACCCCTTACCTTGCCCCCTCCTCCTCCTCCTCAACCACCATACCCCTTACCCATGTACCCTTCCTCCCTCACCTCATACCCTTCACCCCCTTCCCCCATTTCTCCCCCATCACCATACCCCCTCACCCTACCTCCCCTCCTCTTCATACCCAACCACCAACAACACCCCTCCCTCTCTCCTCACCCTGCCTCCCTCCCTACCTCCCTCCCTCTCTCATTGTGGTGTGGGAGGGAGAGGGAGTGACCGTTACCAGAGCCTGAGGGATGGGGGAGTAGGGAGTGGCCTTGGTGTTGGATATGGAGCAACAGGGAGGGAGGGAGGGAGGGAGGGGCACGAGGGAGTAGGTGAGAGAGAGTGAGAGTTTCCAAGTGAGAGGGAGAGTTTAGCACAGAGAGAGAGAGTGTGTGTGTGTGTGTTTGGAAGAGAGAGAGAGAGTGTGTGTGTGTTTGGCAGAGAGAGAGTTTGTTTGGAAGAGAGAGAGAGAGAGAGTTTGTTTGGAAGAGAGAGAGAGAGTAAGAGAGAGTTTGGCACAGACAGAAAGAGAGTTAGTTTAAAACAGGGAATGGAGAAGGAGAGCACATACGAGTGAAAGAGAGAGACAGACTGAGGTTATTCGAGACTAAAAATAAACACCCTATATTATAAACACACATTATACGCCATAAAAAAACCCCAAAATAATATAAAAGAGCTGAGAAGACAAGATACAAACCAATTATAATAAATACAGGATGTGGAGGTGGGACAGCTGTACTACAAATAAGATCATATCCCTATGTAATCATGTATGTATTTATGTATGTTTATTTTTTTTAACTTGATGTAAGAACAGGGAACTACTCGTGGTCAGGTAGTGTGTGTGTGTGTGTGTGTGTGTGTGTGTGTGTGTGTGTGTTTACATTATTATAGATGATTATAGAATGAAGTTAATCTTGTTATACTATTATTTAATGTGTGTCTTGTCTGGTGTTATATACTGACATACTGACACACACACACACACACACACACACACACATACACACACACACACACACACACACACACATTGTTCTCATCACTCACTGCGTGTTAATGAAACTGTCCCCTGTTTATTATTATTATTATTATTATTATTATTTAGCAACATACATATTTACAAGTATATAATCTGTATTGGACCAACTGACTGCGTAGATATTTAATTACCAGAAGAGGCAAATATTTTAGCAGAAATATTATATCCATTTTGTTTTCTAAGACGAAGCGATAAATATAATGAGTATTGTGAGGGTATGAGTAATAGTAACATTATACTTTTATGAGTATTATTGACATTATACCTTTCTTAACATTTCTCACAGAAGAAGAAGAAGAAGAAGAAGAAGAAGAAGAAGAAGAAGAAGAAGAAGAAGAAGAAGAAGAAGAAAAAGAAGAAGAAGAAGGAGGAGGAGGAGGAGGAGAAGAAGAAGAAAAAGAAGAAGAAGAAGAAGAATACTTTTACTAACCTTGCTTTTATTTAAAGGAGAGAGGTAAGTGATAAAGTAAGACAGATAAAAGGTAAACTGATAGTGAATAAAGGAAGAAAAGTTAAAGTAAACAGATAAAGTGATTAATTAAGAGGGACAGATATACAGGTGAAATGATAATGAATGAAGAAGGAACTGAATACTACAAATTAGAAGAGAGATAAGGGAGGAGGGCAAGGCTGGGGAGGGAAGGAGAGAGTGAGGCCCGTAGTTTTAACAAATTTGAGGGCCCTTACAAGATCACTGAGTCCTTTTATAGGGAAGTGGATGAAAAGGGTAAAGGGATATAAAGTTGGAATTAAAGGGTCGAGGTGATGAAAATATAAGAAAAAAGAGTAAAGGATCGAATTAGGAAATGGAAAAAGGAAGGAGGACGGAAGGGGAAGTGGAGATAAGAGGAGGAAGGGGAAGAGAAGGAAGGGACAGCGATTAGGGAAGGGGGGGACGGAAGGGGAAGGAGAGAAGGAGGAAGGGAAGGCGAGAGGAGGATGAAAAGGGAGGGGCAGCAATCAAGGAGGACGGGAGGGAGAAGAAGGGGGAGGAGGAGAGGAGGGGGGAGAAGAGGAGGAAGAGGGGGGAGAAGGAGAGGGGGAGGAGGAAGAGGGGGGAGAAGAAGGGGGAGGGGGTGAGGAGGAGGAGGAGGAAGAAATGTCAAGGCAATGTTCAGTGCGTCGGAAAACATAAGATGCCACAGGGAGGAGTCCAACCAAGGAGAGGAGAGGGGAGTGGGGGGGGGAGGGGGGGGGAGAGGTGAGAGGAGTGGGGGGGGAGGGGGGGAGGAGTGGGGGGAGAGGTGGGGGGAGAGATGGGGTGAGAGGAGTGGAGGGGGGGAGGGGATATCTGGACCAAAGAGGGGAGGGGAAGACAGAAGATGAGGTATAGACAGAGGAGAGGAGGAAGAGGAGAAAAAGAATAATAATAATAATAATAAGAAGAAGAAGAAGAAGAAAAAGAAGGAGGAGGAGGAGGAGGAGGATAGGAAATGAGAAAAAAGTTAAATAAAGGACTGAACGAATGAGGTACAGAGCTACAGAGAATAAGGACCGTGAAGGAGAGAACCTGACTTAACTGTACCCATGCAGCCAATACCATTAAATAGAGTTGTCATGTCATCACACTGTCTGCCTTGGACCACACCCACACCCACCATATCCTACTACTACCTACTCACCTACCTACCTACCTACCTACCTATCACATCCTCCTACTACCTACCTACCTACCTATCTATCTACCTACCTACCTATCACATCCTTCTACTACCTACCTACC
>JAWZYT010001343.1:0-15000 GCA_034508575.1 Petrolisthes manimaculis | reverse complement strand
ACGTATGTGTATGTGTGTGTGTGTGTGTATGTGTGTGAGAATATAGACCAATACAGACGTGATGATAATTCCTGTGTTAGTTTTGTTGTATAATTTTGAACGATTCCCACTGGATATATGTCTGAGACGCCCCAACACAACACAACACAATGTAATACAACACAATAAAATACCCACATCATACAATATCATACTGATAAAATAACCCAATCACTATAGCACTGAATCACCAATTAATTAATAATACAGTATAGTGTGCGTTTCCCGAGCCTCACAATGCCAGGGACTGACACACACACACGTGGAATGTTATCAAATTAATTAAAGGTGTAATAATTATACTCTGGGTAGTGGTGGGTGGTAGTAGTAGTAGTAGTAGTAGTAGTAGTAGTAGTAGTAGTAGTAGTAGTAGTAGTAGTAGTACATACATTGAAACTCCTTGATTCCTGCACCAAATTATGTCGGGAATAAAATAATAATGATGTGTTATTTCTTGGAATGTTTTGGAGGAATCATACATACATATATCATACAGTTGCTTCATATTTACCAACTGATGTATTATTGTATGTATGTATGTATGTATGTATCTATGTATATAAGAAAAACAAGCATTATACATAGGGACCTTTCACTACATCAATATAAAATACAAATTAACACACTATACAATATACCGACAGAGAGTTTTCACCACTTCCATAATTCTCTTCTCTATCCAGCTACGTACGTTTGTTTATATATTTTTCCCAGTCCTCCTCTCTCTTTCTCTCTCTCTCACACACACACACAGGCCCTGCAGTCCCGTCTCCCAATCATCTCCCAACATACAAAAAAAGGCCAGGATTCGCCCCCACCAACCACGCCTTGAACAAAAACTGCCCCAGTCTCCGCACCAAATGAAACTGAAGGTGAATTTGTGACATTTGGGTCGACCTTGTGAATTAACTTTAGTCGGGGGAAGGGAGGGGGAGGAAGAAGGGGGGTGAATCCGGCGTAGGGGAAGGGGAAGGGGAGGAAAGGGGGTAAAGGCGGCGTAGAGGAAGGGGAAGGGGAGGGGGAGGAAAGGGGCAAAGGCGTAAGAGTGGGGAAGGGGAGAGGGAGGGGGAGGAAGGGGATAAAGACGACGTAGGGGAAAGGGAATGGGGAGGGGGAGGGGGAGGAAAGGGGCAAAGGCATAGGAGAGGGAGAGGGGGAAGGGGAGGGGGAGGGCGGGGCAGGAAAGTGTTGAAATCGTGGTGGTAGATGAGATTTGGAGGAATAAAGAAAAGGGGATTAATAAAATATTGGACTGGGAGATGCATGGAAGAAATAATGATGAGAGGAAGAAAGGAAGGAAGGAAGGAAGGAAGAAAGGAAGGAAGGAAGGAAGGAAGGGAAAAGTAGTTGTTAAGTGGACGCCGTGATGAAAGGAGAGGAGTTGAGGAGAAGGGAAGGTTACGTAAAGTTGAGAGGTGAGGTTTGTGTGTGTGTGTACTGACTAGATAGGCTTGATGAGAGAGAGAGAGAGAGAGAGAGAGAGAGAGAGAGAGAGAGAGAGAGAAATAGAGAGAGATTGATTGATTGAGTTGATGTTGAAAGAAGACCTCCCTATAAACTTGCAAGACCCTATGTGAGGCGATGGTGGTGATGATGGTGTGGTATGCATGGAGTAGGTGTTGTTTATTCATGGAGTATGTCATCGTATCGGTACCACATCATCGTAAACACCATGGTTATTGTTGCCTACGACCACCCCCAACTCCCAATATTGCCACGACACATACTTAAACGGGGTCATTCACTTTTGATACATTAATTGTTTTCCATTGCTTCAGGACTGTAGGGTGTCGGTAGCCTGTGAGTCTTGCGAGGCCCCGAGATTATTGGGGTCGAACCAGATGAGACAGTGGAGCTTCGTGGTGATGATGTTGGTACCGTAGCATCTCTTCTGCCCCACTAAATGACCCACACCTTATTTATACACGTCACTATTTATACACGTTACTATCACTGTCCTATTCCTCAAAATATGTAGTCTGAAGGAGTGACTTATAATTATTCTAACCTCACTATTTGAAGGACTCATTTACTTCCAATTTTCCAACTACGTCACAGGGTCCCGGTCTCTTAATTAAAGTGGTGAAGACAGATAAAAGGAAAAGCAAAACGAATCCAGTTAAAAAAAGACAAAGAAAAAATCAGGCTGACGTTTTGTTAGGACCATCAGTCAGCTAACCATCCACCGTCTGCCTTGAACCAACCCTTGTCTCCAATGAAACGACCTAGAACAACACCACTCAGGTCGTAAATTGGGTTGTGAAAGATGGAACGTGGAAGAATAGAATGGTTATCCATCTATAAGTCTAGTTTTCTACTGACGATATTCTGAGAGCACCGTAAACACTGTAAAGGGTAACTAACTCATTTTAATTATCTCCAACTTCACCTCACGGGATGTCCATGTAATTTTGGTTGAAGTGATTGCATACTGCTGCAGTTACCAAAGCTAAAACTTTAAATGAGGCAGGATTGGTGAAACAAAGCGGCCCTGTATTTTGTGTTGTGTTGGTAATAGTACAGTATAAGAGTTTAAATCGTTATAATGGTAGTAACCAGTAGTAACGATAGGACTTTCCCTCACACTGAACATTAAACTTTTTCCATTTAGTTAAAATAAGTTAAAATTACTTTTATATCATATGCATCAGGCATGTATGGTATTTCTATATAAATAAATATGGTTATATATGCTGCTCCACCATTTTATTAGAAAGTTTCTCAGCTAAAGAACAGAATTCGAAGTTAACTGTTAAAACACCGAGTCACCCTTGTAGATAAATATTATTGTCAAAAGACTGTACAGTACATATAATTATTAGTTGGCCCATTTATAATAGTACAGTATTTTATGTAGAGGGAGTTTGTTTACATGCTCTTGAAAAGCTATGAAGGAGCAAGTATGTGTTGTGAAGAACATTAATTTTTTTTTTTTTACACAGGCCTATATACTTTTTCTTTTAAGTGATTGCCAGAGCTGTTTTACATTATACAACTAATCAAAACTATTTATATTTAATCTATATTCCATGTTACACCAAGTTGAAGCCAAACCTGCTAGTGTAGGTGTGTAGACGTAAATATACAGGTATGATAATATACTAATTAATACACGTAGCCAGAGAAAGTCCAAGACAATCAAAAATTTTAGAATCCTTCCCCTCTGAGATCATTACACTTCTTCGGAATATACCTATGTCTTTCTAACCATTTAATTTATTTGTCTTAAAATTTAATCCATTCATGAATATATTTATAGGTAGCTTCATAAAAGGGAAATATCGGAATATACCTATGTCTTTCTTGCCATTTAATTTATTAGTCTTAAAATATAATCCATTCATGAACATATTTATTGGTAGCTTCATAAAAGGGAAATATGCTTGTGTCAACCCCCGCCATCTGACTCGTATGTTTGTATTCATCTTAAATTGTAGCAACGTCAGTACAAGTAGCATCTGTAGCGATCCTGATGCAGTGGTGCCAGTGTCTCAGTAGTGGCGGTGGTGAATGGTGCTGCAAAGTGATACAGAGTTAAGGGGGTGCGGGAATAGGGGACAGGCTTGGTGGGGGGGATTGGGGGGTGCAGTAATAGGGGGACAAGCTTGATGGGGGGACTAGAGGGTATGAGAATAGGGGGCCAAGCTTATAGGGTGGGTAGAAAGCCTGTCCCCCAAACTCCCCCCCAAGCCTCTCCCCCTATTCCCACACCCCCTTAAATTACTGACTGTTTAAGGACCCTGTGATCGTGTATGAGAACTTGGAGACTTCTGAAGCCTCCTTCGATATATGGTGGTGTTTCGTGGCAATATTTGAAGGACTCATTTTACCTCCAATTTTCAGACTACATCACAGGGTCCTTTAACTAATTGATGTAAAGATATGTATATTAGCATGCAACAGAATCCTCAGTAGCATTTATTTTTTGCTTAATTAATAATTCTTATGCAATTATAGAGGAATCAATTATAGTAACCTCTAATACAACAACAACAACAACAACAACAACACTGACTTTAATTACAACAAATGACGTAGGCCTATACTATACCTTATTTATTTCTAACGCAGTGTTTGGATACAGTTACAGTATTTCAGTATCGTTAAGGACATGCACCACATCCCTCGGAACTGTTATATGTATGTTAGTATTTACAGTATATGATAAAACTTTGAATAATATACCAATTGAGCTAACACATACAACTATACTGAAGTGGGAAAGTGAGATCCAGCAGAAAGGAAACTGTCATATACACTGAAAATAAAATAATAACATCAATTAACGCTATACATGTATGTACTCCACTCCCCAAAAATCAATTAAGTGAAGTTTGTTGTATAAAAAAAAGGAATTCGGAAACAAGCAAAATAAAATGTCTAAGAACAGCAAAAGCCAGTCAACACCAAAACCAACAAGGAATGAGAGTGAAGAAAACAACATACCACAACAACAACAACAACCACAACAACAACAACAAGGAAATGCAGCTGCTGGGGACTGTGAATCTAATAACAAGACCATTTTATCTAACGTTACCGTAGATATGAAGAGTCTGGCGAGGATGTTTGCAAAGTGTGCCGGACTAGGCCCCAAAGAAACCCGTACAGCAACAGAAGATGATGAGGAGGAACGTGAGGTTGGTAAAGTTGATACAGATATTGAGAAGGTTGGTACTGGTAGCGGTGGTGGTGGTGGTGTTGGTAGTGTGGTAGATATTTCTGTGGTACACGGTAAGATTGATAGTAAACACGATGGTGGTGGTGATAGAGAAGATGGTGGGGGTGGGGGTTTGGATGCCTGTCAAATGGAAATAGATGATGATAGTTATGACAAGGGAAGGGTAAATGATGATGATGATGATTGTGAATATTATGATGCTGTTTGTGGCAGTGATGGTGATGATGATGGTGACTCTGGTGATGATAATAATGATATATATTGGGACGGAAGCGAAGGTCATGATGATGATGATGATGATGTTGTTGATAGCAATAGTGACACTGTTATTTGTCATGGTAATAATGACAAAAATGGTGTTGGTAGTGGTGATAGTGACAGTGGTAGTTGTGTTGGTGATAGTGATGGTGGTATTGGTGATAATGATAGTGGTAGTTGTGACGATGGTAATGGTAATAATGATAGTGATAGTGGTAGTTGTGATGGTGATACTGGTGATAGTGATAGTTGTGATGGTGATAATGGTGATAGTGATAGTGGTAGTTGTGATGGTGATAATGGTGATAGTGGTAGTTGTGATGATGGAGTAGGGACAAGAAACATCTCCAAGTCGTCTAGGTCAGCGAATCGTGTTGTTGTTGTCAGCAGAGTCAGCACCAGACCACACACACCATCTGTTGGTGGTGGTGGTGATGGTGTTAGTGGTAGTGGTGGTGGTGGTGATGGTGGTGGTAATGGTGGTGGTGGTGGAAGAGGGACGAATCAGCTGTTATTGCTTAGATCTCTTGCCCTCTCTCCTCGATCCCTCGCTTCCACTCCTCAACCTTCTCTTCAGTCAATCTCTTCTTCTACCCCTGCCTCTTCCTCCTCCTCCTCCTCCTCCTCTATTCTTCCCATATCACCATCTCATTCATCTTCCTCCTCTCTCCCTGTTTTTATCTACTCATCTGTTCCTTCTCCTATTTGCTCTTCCCCTCCCCATTCCACAGCCCTATCTTCCACCCCCTCTTCCCTCTCTTACACTTCCGTCATTTTATCTCCTGTTTCTTCTTCTTCTTCTTCCGTTCTCTCTCCCTCATCTGTACCCCAAGCTGCAGGGAGGGGAAGAGACAAATCGAGACAAATCGAGAAGGAACAAGAGAAAATGCAAGTGAAAGTGATAATACATGAAAAAAATCCCTCTCACACGGCCACACCATCATCATCATCATCTCACGACCCCAAAGCCCCATCTTCCTCCCCCTCCTCCTCCACACTCCCCCACGCTCGCCAGACCCCACTCAAACGAACCTCCACTTCACCCCCTGACACTCCTCCCCACCACTCACCCTCCAAGTTAAAGCACTTCACTGACACCTCACGCCACTCGTCTGTTCCCACGTCTCTACACGCCTCGAAAATATCACGCCACTCGTCTGTTCCCACGCTTCCACACGCCTCTAAATCCTCACGCCATTCGTCTGCTCCCACGCCTCTACACGCCTCGAAAACCTCACGCCATTCGTCTGTTCCCACGCCTCTACACGCCTCGAAAACCTCACGCCATTCGTCTGCTCCTGCGCCTCTACATTCCTCAAAACCCACACTCAAGAAGGGGTCCTCAGTCAACAATACCCCACCAGTAACCCCACGACCTGAATTCAAATTAACCAAACCTCTCGCTTCTGGATCCAAGGCCAAACCTCACGACGCCCAGGTAACCTCATCATGCCCGGGGCCCTCCACATATCACGCCCCTTCTACGCCCACGCCTAAGACCCCCAGGTGGACCGTACCCCCCCTGCCGACTACAACAACACAGGGTCGGCATCGCAGGGGCAGGGTGTTAAAGAGGTTCACTCGCCCTACCAATAGTCGCTTCAGTGTTTATTTTCAAAGGTATGAGTAAGAGGACAGTGAGTGTTTTATTTCAGGGGTTTGTACAGTGTTGGTGGTGTATATCTGGAGCAACTGATTCCATGATTGATCAAACTATTCCGAGCAACAGGCAGCCATTATATTTGTTATTCTGCTCTTGTTTCCTGGCATACTCTGGAGTATTTAAGACGCTTTAATTATATCAAAAGTATACTATCCCCATAATAGTGAGGAAAGAGTAAACACAAAAGTTAGGCCTGCTGCTCTGAATCTCGCTTTGCTGTGAATGAAATAATAAATTAATAAGTGTAGTTTTGTTTAGTCAGCCCTTGTACCGAGCACAAGCCTTGGACGCCAGCACCAGAAAATGAGTTTCTGTAGGTATTCGATTTCTCTTTCTTTCTGTTCCTCCTACATCTCCTCTATTTTTTCCCATATCACCACGGCTTAGTTAGTCTGTATATGGACCGTGGTCTGTATAGGCCTTGCATATCATCATCTCGTATCCCACCGCGCCAGTACAGAGCCAGTGGCTTGGTGAGAGTTGCCAATTTTGCTCGGGCGAGCCTTCGGTGGTTGGTAATACTTGTAGACCAAACGTAAACAAACCACCTTTATCACCATAACGCGAATATATATATATATATATTTTACAGATAATTGGTTGCATAGATTGGTATTTATAGGCTAATTTGTTGTAATTTGTAAATAAATATTATTTGTCAGCAGGTTGTTATTATTAAAATAAAATGATACTTTTTAGTATTATCTCGCATTCGGAACAAAAGTCAACACGGTAATAGATATAAAACAAATAATAAAATAGTGCTTAAAATCGGAAGATATTGCATGAAAATGGATAAATATAGGTAATAAAGACCAAAGTTTATAGACAGAATAAAAATACAAATAGTCCGTGATATGAGACGGTCCCTTCCCTCCACCACAACCACGCCGCTAACCCAAACGTTTCAGATTGGCTTGGTAAACTCCCGGCCACATTTATTGGTATTATTAACTATATTACACCTTCAAAATGAGTAAGGCACATCCTCCAGAGTTGAAGAAGTAAGTTGACATTGATTTAGAACACCAGAAGGCAGTAGAAGTGCGTAATGAGTGTAATAAATAAGAAATAGTGAATGGATGGATGGAGGGAGAGAGAGAGAGAGGAAGGGATGAATAGAGAGAGGAAAAGACGAATGGATAGAGAGAGAAAGGAAGGGATGGAGAAAGAGAGAGTGGAATAACAGATATATATATAGAGAGAAGGACTATATAAACAAACCAAACTTTCATTCGTTGGGGATTATTTTCCATTTTATTCCATTCTATTTGTAAAGGTATTCGTTTTTTTTTTTTTTTCCTTTATTACGTCTCTTGTCGGCTTGTTTGTTCCACTCGACCACTACTTAACGTTTCTCTTATACCCAAACCAAAATATTTCGTGTACCAGTGTGGGTTTTACTACTTAACTTAACTCACTTTTTTATATTTTTGGCTTTTATGGATTTATTCTGTCCATCATTTTATTCTGAAATAAATTGTTTTGGGAAATATATATATACAGTACTGTAGCCACATATTTAACACACAATAATTTTTGTTTTTTGCACTACCTGTACTTGTTTGTTTTCCCCGTTCAGGTACATGGACAAGAAGGTGGTGACGAAGCTTAATGGAGGTCGCATTGTGGAGGGAGTGTTGCGAGGCTTCGACCCCTTCATGAATCTGGTGGTGGATGAGGGGGTGGAGGTGCGCAAGAATAACGAGCGTGTCAGGATTGGTGTCTGTGTGAGTTATATCGTCTTTTTTTATGCCTCTTTAGGTATGGGAACGTAAATACCGTAGTGTTTTATTGATATGCAACTGTACGTGGCAATTCTATACAGTAATAATTTAAATTTTTTGTACCCCCTCTGTTTTTAATACAGTATGATATGATATTTAGTGACTACAGCCATTCAAATTTTGGTAAAGATTTATTGTAAACATTCTACTTAACCTTAATTTTGGCCTATTATTTCTATATACATATTCTCATATTTGCTATTTTGGTGTACATATACTGTAGTAGGTGATTGCATCAATAATTTAAAGTGAGGTGGACTCAGAAACATGTAATCTCTAAATTGTTGATTGGCAGTATTATGAGATCAGTTATAGGTCTTGTTCGTGATGATGCTTTAAGATTGATTAATTAGTATTTTAAGTTCTTAGTACAGTACCGTACAGTACAGTGAACAATTTTTTATTCTCACTTTTAAACTGTTGTATTGAAAATGACACTAATAACGCTCTATTACAAGTACTTTCTCTTTATGGGTGAAGAATGAAAATTACCAATGCAATGATAATGAAGTAACCATAATATAATATTCTTATTCCTTCTGCTTTTCAGGTAATCCGAGGCAGCAGTATCATAATGTTAGAGGCCATGGACCGGATATCATAACAAGCTAGTCCAATCTAATTCCAACCTACATCTTTGTTTCCTGTAAGATTCTTTAATTTTTAATGCTGTGATGTGAAATTGGGAAAAGAAAATAGGATAGGCATAGCTATAGGACTTTGGGCAGTACCTTTCTTTGACTTAGAAAATTATACAATTGACCTATCATAGACTAGAGCTGTATTCATAAATGTACATGGGCTAGATGGTGATGAATGCCAGTATGATTGATGGCTCTATTTTAGCGTATGTAGAGCCACTGTATCTGTCTTCAATTTCATCACCTAAACCCTTGACTTTTCTTGACAATAAGATAAGCTAGGAGGGGTCTATTCTGATTGGAGGCTGACTGCAACGGTCATTATGTGACATCTGTGCACGTTTGATTGGATGATGCTGAGATTGTCCAGGTGTTTGAAGATATAAGATAACCTGCCTTTCAGAACAAATGTCTTGACCAGTCCTCTTATTGTTGATCGGAGCAGTTTGCACATTAAGGGATCGAGTTCTTCTTCGTATACATTTTTATTTATGCCAAGGAGTGTTATACTCTTGTTTGTGGTGTCAAAACATTATGATATATTTGTATCGTTTGTAGCAAGAAACGTGATTACTGTATATCGACATCTATTGTTGGTCAGTTTTATGTACTACGTGTAATATTTAGTTGCAACGAAATATTAATAATTTGCCTTCTGCCTAATGTTCGGATTGTTTATAGAATAATCTGCTTTGCTGAGATATATCAAATTATTTTGTGTTTGTCCAAATTGTCAACTTTATTTCTACTGAGTAGTTAAATTAAGAGTAGCAAGTTTCTGATACCCAAGAGTAAGTTTGGCAAATGTACCAAGTTGTATGAATCTTAAATACATTTAAGGTTGATTGGTGTCACCATATTTACAGATAATGTATCTAGTTAGTTTTTTTTAACCTTCAGGAAGTTCTTGTGTTTAAGTATCTTACATCTTACTAATATTTGTGATGGTTGTATGTGTGTACAGTATGTATGTATGTATATCCATTATATCTGACTAAACCAAGTTGACCAAACTGCCAAAATTGGACCATAGGTGTAACTTTTCACGAGGAACGTTTTTAGCAAAGTCCTGTTGACCTCTGAGGCTGCCAATGAGGAAGCCCGCTGGACAGCGGATTTGAAATGTGGATAAGTGTTACCGTATAGAGTGAGTGAAGCGAGCAAGCTTGCCGCCAGTGCTCAGCTAGATGATTATATATTTCAAATAGTTTATAAATTTGTTTAGAGCTTTCTTTTACTGCTGACAACAAGACTATGCAAGTCCATCCCTCCATACTATACTGTTGACATAATGCACCATCTCAGGAGGGTGACTATTGGAGAAACCATATAATTTTGTTTGTGGATGTCACTAAAGCAACCACATAAAAAGAGGAATGACGACCAGATGGTGGGGCCATGATACTCACTCGAACACTGGCAGCAGCACCTGTCATGAGAGTGGGTTCATTTACCTGCCATTCCATCAGATTGGAAGAACAACCCAATTCTGGTCATTACCATCTATGCGTGAAGTTGCAGAGTGCAGTTAATGCTGATTAATGTCTAATATTACATACTGTACCGGTATACTTAACTTGTTTCAGCAGTAGGAGTGTATTTTTATACTGAATGAGCGAAATAATGTGGAAATATATTAGAGAATATGTAAATCGACTGCACTTGTTAATCTGTTCTGATAACACAATATTATAGAGATTATTTGTAATGAGATACAGTACTAGGATATTATTGGCAAGTGCTTATAAACTGAAGGTGTTCAGTGCAGGAATGAAAAGTAAAGGTTGAGATATGAAACAACCCTCACATAATATGCTAGCTAATGTGAATACAGTACAGTCCCTCCTATTCATCATTTTGTTCTGTATTAATATGATATGAATAGAGATTGTACCAGAATTTGGCAGAATATTTTCCTGGTATGGTTTGAAGGCACGAGAAATGATGCAAGTTTCAGATATTTAAAAATATTTCCAGATGACACAAGACTAGTTCATAGATACTGTAGTAGTTTCTTGTCCTGTCCCAGTGTGGGTTGATGTTGTGCCTTTATTATCAATGGTCTCCATGGTCTATAATATTTCATAGCCGAGTGGAATGCATTTCTTTTACAGTATGGCATGTACAGTTGCCAAGAAAGGTATTGCGACGACTATTGATACAACATTAAATATGTTAATGTCCATAGTTGTTTGTAGGGATTATAAGTATGTATTACAGAAGGATTATGTATATTTCCTTCTGTTATACATGCTTATAATCCCTACAAATAGTGGTGGATATTACTATGGTTAAAGTTCCATCAAGATTTGCTGCAATACCTTTTTTGGCAACTGTACATTATATTAGCAGATGGTCATATTTTTATTACTATGATGTTTTGAAGTTCAGATAGGAGCAGTATTATCAATTGTATAAATAGTCCATTGTGTCTATTCAGGTGAGAGAAGAGTGATGGGGAAACACATGGAAAGTTTAAGAGTTGCTGCAGAAAAATTGAGTGGAAGAGAAGCATGGAGATTCCAGATAATTAATTAACCCCATTAGCAACATACCACTTACAAAGAGAACCACTGGTAAGTAAGGAATGGTTTGGTATTTAACTAGAGTCTAGAGTAGACTATAGACTTTTGTAGGTGTGTTGCTAGATCTGGCTAGGTCCAAGTATTTTGTCCCAGGTAGGTCAGGGTACTTTACCATGGTTAGTTCACGGTATTTTGCCCAGGTTAGGTCCCGGTAGAAGACGCCTTAGGTTAGGTCAGGTCAGGCTAATTTGAATATTCCCTATCTTGGAAATGGGACATTTGCAGAGGAAATGCCGTAGAAGAAAATGGTCTTAGAATTGTATAAATAAGTGAGCAATGAAAGTAGAAAAACCGTACGCAATAACGTTAATTCTTTCAATATTTACCCAAATTAGTGGGTAAAGAGGGCAAGAATATCATAACAGAAAACGGCAATAGATAATTACCAATGGTTAGGCTGTCTGAACTCAAATAATTATCATCATGTCTAACCTACCCTGAATATGGGTAACATTACAGAGGTAAAAACTCGAACCTTTAAGAAAACATGACAGTCCCTCCTCTAAACTGGCTGTACAGACCATATCGTCTATGGAAGAAAATGTTAGGCTACCTTATGTTTACTGGGGAAGCTTGGGTAAAATTTGTCGACACTAAAAGAAACTGTTTATCCTTCAATTGGACTACATAAAGTGTGGGTATTGCTTGTTCAAATATTATCATTATCCTACTCATTCCGTTATTCCCTCCTTATCATATTTAGTTCTATTTCCTTCTTCCTTCCTTCTGCTAGTGTTCCTTTCATGTTCTGTGTGTGTGTGTGTGTATGTGTGTCAGACTCGGGAGAAAATTAATATCCTGGTCATTTTCCGCCCCACTCCTCCTTAAAGACTTGCCTCAGCCTCCTCTTCCTCCTTATTACTCCATATAATATTACCTCCTCCTCATCCTCCTCCTCCTCCTTAATTCCTCCTCCTCCTCCTCCTCCTCCTCCTCCTCCTCCTCCTCCTCCTCCTCCTCCTCCTCCTTCTTTCTCTCCATTCTTCCTCCTCCTTTCCCTTCTTCCTCCTCCTCCTCCTCCTCCTTCCTCCTCCTCATCCTTAATTCCTCCTCCTCCTCCTCTTCCTCCTTCCTCCTTCCTCCTTCCTCCTTCTCCTCCCTCTCCTTCTTTCTCCTCCCTTCCTCATTCCTCATCTCCCTCCTCGCTCCTCCTTCTCCTCCTTCTTCCTTCTCCTCCTTCCTCCTCCCATCCACCTCCTTCTCCTGTTTTTCACTTTACGCCCCACTGCTCTTTACAGACTCTCTAACCTCCTCCTCCTCCTCCTCCTCCTTCTGCTCCAATTGTTCCTCCTTTTCCTTTCTTACCTCCTCCTTTTCTTTCACTTCCTTCACTTCTCGTCCTTCCTTGTTATTCTCTTCCTGTTTGTTTATCGTTCCTCCTTCTCTTCTCTTCTACTTATTATTTATTTTTCACCCTTTCCTCCTCTTCCTTACTCTTCTTGTCCACCTTCACCTCTTTCTTCCCTTTTCCTTCATCACATTACTCTACTTCTCGTATTTTTTCTTTACTTCTTCCTCCTTGTTATCATTATCATCTTTACCTTCTTCCTCCTTCTCATCACCATTCTCTCTTTCTTCTTATATATATTCTCATTTATCCTCTCCACCTCCAATTCTCCTTCATTCTCCTTTCCCTCCTCTTACACCTCTTTCCTACCTTTTCTCTCCTTCACCTCTCCCCTTCCCCTCCTTGCCCTACCCTTTATCATCCTCCTCTTTCTCTCTTCCTGTCCTTTCGTAGCGCAAACTCTCTCTCTCTCTCTCTCTCTCTCTCTCTCTCTCTCTCTCGTCTCTTTTTATCTCCTTGTATTTACTCTCCTCTCTCTCAACCTTCCTTCCTTCTTCCTCACACACTTTCCTCCCTTCCTCACTCACTTCTCTCATTTACTCAACCTTTCCTTCTTATCCTTTATCCAACATGTCTCTATTCCTTTTCTCTCTTCCCACTTACATTATCTTATTTTCTTTCATTTCCTTCTTTCGTCCCACACTCTTTACTCTGTTTCTCTCTCCCTCCACCATCCCCTTTCATTCATTACTTCCTCCTCACACACACACACACACACACACACACACACACACACGCACACCCACACACACACACACACACACACACACACACACACACACACACACATAATTTACCTCCTCTATCTTTCCCTCCTTTTCCTTCTCTTTCGTTCATTTCCTTCCTTTATTTCTTCAGTTTATTATATACACCTTATTTCTATGCTCTCTCTCTCTTTCCCTCTCTCCCCACTTCCTCTTCTTTCTTCACTCACTCTCTCATCTTTATTCCTCTCTCTCCTCTCTCTTTTCCTTGCTCACTCAATTCCACGATCACTCCCTCATCCTCCTTCCTCTCTCTCTCTCTCTCTCACTCTCTCTCTCTCTCTCTCTCTCTCTCTCTCTCTCTCTCTCTCTCTCTCTCTCTCTCTCTCTCTCACCACACCTCCCGGTACATTTCCCTGCCATGTAAATTATATTTGTTGAGATCAAAGACTCGTCGAAGCCTCTCTCCCTCTCTCCTCTCCTTCCTCCCTCTCTCCTCTCCTTCCTCCCCTCTCTCCCTCTCTCCTCTCCTTCCTACCTCCCTCCCTCCTTCCTTCCTTCCTTCCTTCCTTCCTTCATTCCCTCTCTCTTCTTCTATCCTTTCTCTATACTCATCCTTTCTCTCATTTCCATCCCTATTTCCCTCCCTCTTTCACTTTCTCTCCAGCACCCCTCATTTCTCTCCCTCCCCCTCTTTCTCTCCCTCCTTCCTCCCCCCACTTTCCTCCTTCCCTTCATCTCTCTTTTTCCTTCCCTGTGTCCTTGCCAGAACAGCTGTGGTGTGTGTGTGTGTGGTGTGTGTGTGTGTGTGGGTAGGAGCCTTCTAGTTTTCTATCCTTTTCCTCTCTTGGTAGTTAGTTAGTAGCTTAGTAGCTTAGATCCAAACAGCTTCGTCAGGACCAATGGATCGTCTGCTGTTTGAACTCCTTTTGTATTTCTTTGTATTTCTCTTCTTCCTCCTCCCTCCTCCCATTCCCTTTCTTCTCTTTCTGCCTTCTCCCTCTATACTACACCTCTCTCTCTCTCTCTCACTCTCTCTCTCTCTCTCTCTCTCTCTCTCTCTCTCTCTCTCTCTCTCTCTCTCTCTCTCTCTCTCTCTCTTCCATACATCCACTCTCCCCTCTATTCCTACTCTCTCTCTTTCCCCCCTTTCTCTCTCTCTTTCTCTCTCTCTCTCTCTCTCTCTCTCTCTCATGGTTTCACATGACACATTCGAGGACGGTCACATACTTGCACAACTAAACCCACAGGTACCTTCTTTGTATGGATCGTAAGGTCTTCTAGGGTACTTCTT
>JAWZYT010001342.1:62500-75000 GCA_034508575.1 Petrolisthes manimaculis | reverse complement strand
GGAGGAGGAGTGGAGAGAAGTGGAGGAGGGGTGGAGAGAAGTGGAGGAGAGATGGAGAGAAAGATACAAAAGCCTACACAAGAGCATTAAGGTCAAGGAGAGATGAAAGAGAGAGAGAGAGAGAGAAAGGAGGGGGGGGGAAGGAAAGTGAGAGAGAGTGGGGGGGGGGGAGGAAAGTGTGTGTGTGTGTGTGTGTGTGTGAGATTGATTGATTGATATTAGGCGCCACAACAGTGAGGTCATATAGCGTAAGAGAGAGAGAGAGAGAGAGAGAGAGAGAGAGAGAGAGAGAGAGAGAGAGAGAGAGAGAGAGAGAGAGAGAGAGAGAGAGAGAGAGAGGGGGGGGGAGGGGAGAAGGAAATTGCGTGTGAGAGAAAGAGAAAGATAGAGAGAGAGAGAATGGAAAAGATGAAGAGGGGAACAGAGATAGAAAGAGAGATATATAGGGGGAGAAAGGAAAAGAGAAAGAGAGAGAAAATGTGAGATTAAGTGTGGAGGGAGGGAAAGGTGAAGTTTGTGTGTCATGAGAGAAAAAAAAGAGAGAAAAAAAGAGAGAGTATACGAGAAAAACGAATGACGATAAATAACAATAACAATAACAATAATAACAACAATAATAACAACAATAATAATAACAATAATAATAACAATAATAACAACAATAATAATAATAAAAATAATAACAAAAATAATAATAACAATAACAACAATAATACCATTAATAATAATAATAATAATAATAATAATAATAACAATAATAATAATAATAACAATAAAAGAGACAGAATGAGAGTATACAGGAAAAACAAATGACAGTAAACAATAATAATAACAACAAACAACAATCAATATCAATAACAAATAACAACAACAATAATTTCACCCCCCCCTCCTCCCCTTCCCTCCCCCAGATCAAAAAGGCGTTCCACAAATCGGACTCGAAGAAAGAATTTAGTGTAGTGAGTAACCTGCCCAATACCGCTGTCTGTGTCACCTCTCCACTGTTACCAAGTGCTGTACAACCCCTTACACCAGCACCACTACCACATGTACAGGTGAGAGAGAGAGAGAGAGAGAGAGAGAAAGATAGAGAGAGAGTATGTGTGTGTGTATTTACATGTATATATGTATGTACAAATTAACATTTACATAACATAATTACAGATAACAGAAGTAAAAGTGGCCAACTGTTACGAAGAGCCAGACGAGGAGGATATAACAACGGAAACAACAGACAACAACAGTAAACAGGAACCACAACAACAACAACAACAACAGTCACCTACCAAACAGAAGCCGCAACAGGAGCAGCAACAGTCCCCTCCCTCCTCCCCCACCAAGAGTAACAGTAAACAGAAATAACAGGAGTAAACAGGAGTAACAGGAACCTAAGAAACAGAAACAACAGTAAAAAATAAATAGAAATAACAGGAGTAAACAGGAGCAACAGGAACCTAAGAAACAGAAACAACAGTAAAAAATAAATAGAAATAACAGGAGCAACAGAAACCCATAAAACAGAAGTAACAGTAACAACATAAACTCAATAAACAGAAACAACAGTAAAACTATAAACAGAAATAACAGAAACAAACGGTAATTTATAAATACTGTCTTCAATAATTATTATGATACGCCTTTAGTAATTAATAATAATAATAATAATAATAATGTGTATTTTTATGTAAATATTCGTTATGTATTACTAAGAGAAAAACATACATACATACATACATACATAGCCTACATACATACATACATATTCATATATAATATACACACAATCATAACATATACATACATACATAAATTTAAATACATACACATAATATATATGTGTGTATGTATGTATGTATGGATGAATTTATTATGTATGTATGTATGCATGTGTATGTATATATGTGTGTATGTATGTATAGGTGTATATATGTATGTATTTATTATGAATGTATGTATGTATGTGTATGTATGTATGTATATATGTATACCAGTATGTGTATTTATGTATATTTCCTGAAATAGTTTGGAGGAATCATTATCACTCCAATTTACTCCTAAAATAATTATATATATGTGTGTATAATATTACGTAGTATATGTATGTATGTGTGTATGTTTGTTTATATGTGTGTATGTATATATGTTTGTTTATATGTTTGTACATGTGTGTGTATGTATGATTAATGTATTATTATTATATATAAATAAACATGAGATTATGTATGTATATGTGTATGTATACAAGAGAGAGAGAGAGAGAGAGAGAGAGAGAGAGAGAGAGAGAGAGAGAGAGAGAGAGAGAGAGAGAGAGAGAGAGAGAGAGAGAGAGGAGAGAGAGAGAGAGAGAGAGAGAGAGAGAGAGAGAGAGAGAGAGAGAGAGAGAGAGAGAGAGAGAGAGAGAGAGAGGAGAGAGAGAGAGAGAGAGAGAGAGAGAGAGAGAGAGAGAGAGAGAGGAGAGAGAGAGAGAGAGAGAGAGAGAGAGAGAGAGAGAGAGAGAGAGAGAGAGAGAATTTTTTAAGCTCTTATAATTACAAAGAAAATCATTATATAAATACAATATTCCTAATTAATTATCAATCATCTATATATATACTTATCTATAATATATATATATATATGTATTTATATATATATATATATATATATATATATATATATATAAATATATATATATATATATATATATATATATATATATATATATATATATATATATATATATATATATATATATATATATATATACTCAATTTTTAATAACTATATAATAATTATTAATATATACGGTATGATTTGTTAATAATAAACATTTTTAATTACTACATACTATACGGTATTTTTTCTTACCTTGCAAAACTACCTATATATTTTATCTTGTATCATTATAAATTTATTGTCTATTTTATATAATTCTATAATCCTGTTGCCTGGAATAGTTTGGAGGATATATGATTTGCTCCAGATTTACCAACACACACATATATACTTCCCCCTTAAACAAACAAACAAATAACTTCTCCATTATTAGCCCACCATGTGAATTGCAGATAGAATTCAATTTATCCAATTTTTTGTCCTTATAATACAAGACAATAAAGGTGGTCAAAGCTAACACGTATAGTTCCTTGTAGCTCGGGGGGGAGGGGGGGCTTGAGGTATAGAAAAACAAAACAAATAAAAAAAATATAAATAAAAACAAAACTGCTGGTCCCCGGTTTGTTTGTTTTGTTTTGGTTTGGTTTGGGTGGCCATCGGTGCTATGAATTTCTGATGAGGACAACACAAGGCACCACCACCACCACCACCACCACCGCTGCTGCTCTCCAAGGACACACGGATTGTCAACACGGGGCCCACAGCTAGTGTTTGATACAGAGAGAGAGAGAGAGAGAGAGAGAGAGAGAGAGAGAGAGAGAGAGAGAGAGAGAGAGAGAGTTATACACACACACACACACACACAGAGAGAGAGAGAGAGAGAGAGAGAGAGAGAGATTTAGGATCATCATTTCCACTCTATTTCTTTCAGGTTCGTGTTACTCTCTCCAAGGTATACAGATTTTAGCGTAGCATATCTCAAAAAAAAAAAAAAAAAAAAAAACGAGCCCATGTGATGTGATGGTGTCGAAGGATTACCTAATAATAAGTTACCTATAAGTTACCTATAAGTTACCTATGTTACCTATGTTACCTTTAAGTTACCTGTCTTCTGTTGTTAATTAAGTTATTGTTTTACGAGCTCCTTTAATTTAATATCTTCTCCAATGATGTTATACCTACATTTAATCAATCTCTCTTCTTTATAAGGCTTTCATATATATTACTGATGAAAGAAAGTTTATGTAACCACAGTGTAAGAGTATGTAATATGTACAGTTGCCAAAAAAGGTATTGCGACAAATCTTGATAGAACTTTAACTCTAGTAATATCCACAACTATTTGTATGATGGGCTATAAGCATGTATAACAGAAGGAAATATACATATCCTTCTGTAATACATACTTATAATCCCTACAAACAACTATGGACATTAATATATTTAATGTTGTATCAATAGTTGTCGCAATACCTTTTTTTGGCAACTGTACATTACCTAATAACCTACCATTTCGGTTTGGGTGATAATATAAAGCCGAAACACAATCTTTTTAAATGCAATCTGTGTTTTTTTTTCTTCATGATAAATAAAAAAAATAAAGATTATAGGAATTATAAGTTTTAATAAAATCGTAAAAGGGGATGTTGTTGAGCCGAGAAAATATATAATGAGCCGAATGAGTCAACTGAGATGTAAACAACTAAACCCAGTGTTGCCAGGTAAAAGGATTATTATTTGTTTTAGTGAAATATTTAGTCCACACAGGGAAATTATATAAAGATTATTCAAGAGTAATCGGAGAAATTTCTACCAAACCAAAAAAAGAGACAGTTAATAATGAAGAGTTAACAGAGAATTATTGAGGCAAAAACAGGGAAATTGTAAAGGTGAAGTTAGGGTAATATCGCCAACTTGCCAAGCAGATCTGGCAACACTGATCTCCAAACCATCATGGCAGCCGCTATTATAAGCAGCAGAAATTTAGCAAGTTTTTCCAGATTCTTGACATCTGGAACCAAAATAAACACATGTAGTAAGTTTATGTGAAAAACGGAACATCTCTAACGTTACAATAAAACTATTATAATTAACTTAAGGGTTTGGGCGCCCCTTTGGTCCCCAGCCATTCCCTGTAAGTTAAGTGGGTATATTTGGTAAATATTGGGTAACTATACAGAAAAACTGGTATTTGTTCTACAAATGCTCCATTTCGAAGATAGGGCAAATTCAATTGGGGAATTTTGAAATTAGCCTGACCTGACCTAACCTAATCTAGACTGCATCAGACTACCGGGACCTAACCTGGGCAAACTACTGGGAAATAACAGTGATAAAGTACAGGAAATGACCAGGGCAAAATACTGGGACCTAACTGGATCTGGCAACACTGCTACAAAACTAATTCTTTCAATAAATCCCAAAAATACTGGGACCTAGCCCGGATCTGGCAACACTGCTACAAAACGGTGGGTATATTTTGCCTGTAGTGTTATGGGTAATACTTGAATTATTAAGAGTTTGGATGCCCCTTTGCTCCCCAGCCACTCTCTGTAGGTGGGTATACTTACACTATGTATGTCCAGGTGTATGTATGTATGTATATCGTGTACACATTAATTTTATAATGACATTATTACACTATTAATTTACACTGATTAATTTTTTACTGATAATTTATACTGAGATTAATTTTACACTGATAATTTACACTGACACATTTTACACAAATATTAATTTTACACTGATACAAGATTATTTTATTTCAGGATCTATCAATACAACCCACAACAACCTGTGTCGATGGCAGATTGTGGGTGCTGCCTGTGTGACCCGACCCCCTGTAGTCTGCCCTCCCATGACCCCAATAGAACAGCAGTACTCTGGGGTCGGTATTGGTATTATAGCGTTAGTGTTTGTGTGTGTATGTATTAAGGGAGTATGTATGTATGTACAGTATACAGTATATTAAGTGTGTATGTATGTATAGTATGTATAGTATATATTAAGTGTGTATGTATGTATAGTATGTACAGTATAAATTAAGTGTGTATGTATGTATGTATGTATGTATGTATATACATCTCGGTCTCATATAGAACGTGTTCACATTGAAAAATCCTCGTATAGAATGAGCGACCAAAATATTAGTTTTAAATTATTTTTTAAAGCGGTTGCATCCATATAGAACGGGTGGCGAAAATAAGTGAAGCAAATCCGAGGAGTTCTTATACAAAACGAGCTAAATCATAATGAACGTGTCAGGAAATGTTGATATCACTGTCGTCTGTGTGTGTGTTCCCACCACTTTTTCCCGCTTCTTCCACCTACCCTTAGTTATCATTCACTCTAGCCCAAGGTCAAGGGAATATAGGCCTAATGTGCGTTGTGTGTGACTCGCTCGTTTTTAGTAATTATGAGTTAACCACCAGCTTCAACATTCAGTCATGTCAGGTCGTGCATTTACAAAACAGAAGGCCATATCCTTCCATATAAAGAAGGAAGTTATTTCTCGGAAAGAGAAAGGAGAAGGAAACACCAATATTAATAAAAGTAAACAAACAATGATCACATGCTATCTCTTATCTCCCCCCTTCCCCCTCCACCACCACGGATGTCACCAACTCATTTCAATCACATGAGTCGCCTGCGAAAACCTTAATACGAATTGTAATATGCATTTAATATGCGTAATACGAATTGTAATACAGTACAGTACGTGTACACACACACACCACAATATGTGCTTGTCTATGATGATGCTGTTATTATTATTGTTATTGATATTA
Source organism: Petrolisthes manimaculis (assembly GCA_034508575.1). Taxonomy (NCBI): domain Eukaryota; kingdom Metazoa; phylum Arthropoda; class Malacostraca; order Decapoda; family Porcellanidae; genus Petrolisthes; species Petrolisthes manimaculis. The sequence goes on along the minus strand of JAWZYT010001342.1, from coordinate 68,617 downwards.
TTATTATTATTATTATTATTATTATTATTATTATTATTATTATTACAGTATTATTATTATTATTATTATTATTATTATTATTGTTATTACTACTGTCATTACTATTACTACTGTCATTACTATTACTACTGTCATTACTATTACTACTGTCATTACTATTACTACTGTCATTACTATTACTACTGTCATTACTATTACTACTGTCATTACTATTACTACTACCATACTATTACTACTACTATTACTATTACTATTCTAGATGTTAACTACAATGGAGAAGGAACTGGCTCTCAAGAGCGACCATGAAATGCGCGTCGAAAAAGACAAGATTTACAAGAAACTGCTGTTGTCTGGAGATGTTGAAGATGCTGCTGACTTGGACCGAACCTCAGCACAAACAGCTGCTGAGTTTGAAGATGCATGTACTCTAGAATTGAATGATTTTAACGCAACACTGCAACCAGTGCACGGTGAGTGGTGGCGGAGATAGAATAGATGTTGATGATGGTATTGTTATTGTTATTATTGTTATTAGTATTAGTATTATTATTTGTGTTTCCATTAGTATGTTTAAGGGAAGTTATCATGTTGGTGAATTGGAAAGTCTGTGATTCCTATCATCTATGCCAGAAAAGAGATGACCTTAATGTTACTTTAATGAGGGATCTGTTTTATGGCATTATTTGGAGGAATTAGTAGTCCTACAAATTCACCAACAAGAGTTAAGGGACTCCCATGATGTACAGTAGTCAGAAAATTGGAGATTAGCGAGTTCTTTAAACATGTCAGGAAACAGAACCAATTAATAAATAATTCCTGTTGAAAGAATCAGTTGCTCCAGATTTACCACCAACAACACTGTATTATAATATACCACTTTAACTTTAACTATATTATTAAATTATTATTTATTGACTTTGTTGTGCATTTTTGCTTCAGGCAGATGTGAAACTAACAGTGCGAGAAAAAGCTTATTTAAACAGGATTATCTCGCTCTCTGGTTTCAGACAGAAACGAGACCCCTGATGTGAGAAAGAGGTTACATCGTTGCCTTGAGAGGTCGTTGGTATTAGTAGTGAAACACAAACAGATTGATGTACAGGAATGGACCTTACCACACACACCATGGACACCTGGAGAAACACTTAGACAGGTAAATATAGAGTAACCGATTCATCCAAACTACTCCAGGCAACAATATTATTAACATTATTATTATTATTATTATTATTATTATTATTATTATTATTATTATTATTATTATTATTATTATTATTATTATTATTATTATTATTATTATTATTATTATTATTATTATTATTATTATTATTATTATTATTATTATTATTATTATTATTATTATTATTATTATTATTATTATTATTATTATTATTATTATTATTATTATTATTATTATTCTGTGGCTACCTGGTAAAACACACACACAGACAGACAGTATTTCATGCAACAGGATACCATTATTGTTATTACTATTACTCTGTATGTGTTGTTTCCTGGCACACACTGGAGGAATCAAGGTGCTTCAGTGTAACCTAGTGAAGGTCTCCTATACACACATACATTTTTTTCCTTGTACAGTATTACAGACTTATGAAAGTGGTTCATGACAATTTTTTTTCCTTTACACACACACACACACACATTTTTCCATTTTCCTACACACATACATAAACATTTTTACCTTTACATACATACACACACACACATTTTTCCATTTTCCTATACACATACATAAACATTTTTCCTTTACAATCACACACACATTTTTCTTTTCCTACATACATACTGTACATAACAAAAATGTTCCCATGTATTACAGACGTGTGAGAGAGTCGTTGGTGACGTTTGTGGTGAAAGTCTCAAGGTCAAGTTCCTGGGTAATGCTCCTTGTGGATTTTACAAGTACAAATATCCAAAGACCATTCGTAAGGATGGATATATTGGAGCCAAGGTGGGTAATGGTATTGTTGGATTACTATTATGAGATTACTACACTCTCCTCTTTTTTTTATGCGAAGTTAGGTTCCTGAAGGGGTCGCATAAAGTGAATTTCGCATAAAGTAAATTGTACATTTCCATAAGCCTCCTTGTTCGTGTTATTTTAAGAGTTCGTGTAAATTTCATTTATTTAATTTTTTCATGATACGCACTATTTCAAATTCGCATAATTTAAACTCACATAAAAAGAGAGGAGTGTGTATTACAATAATGTGGGATTACTATTGGATTACTATTATAGCCTATAGGAGCAAGGATGGGTATAGTATTTAGATTACTATTGGATAACTATTATTATTATACATAGGAGCAAAGGTGGGTATGCTATTGTTGGATTACTATTACAATAATGTGGGATTACTGTTGGATAACTATTACAGTATTATTATACAAAGGTAGGTATGGTATTTAGATTATTATTACAATTATATAGGATTACTATTCAATTACTATTGGATTACTGTTATGTAGGATGGTTATGTAGAAGGCTTGTACACTATTATATGTAGGATTACTATTGGATTACTATTACTCTTATGTAGGATGGATTTCTACTACGTACAGTATTGGACTATTACTATTGGACTATAGAAGTATATACTAGTAATAGTACATTAACTCTTAAAGATAAATATGAGTACAAGCTGAGTATTACATTGATATTACAGGTATGAGTACACAAGTTGAGTACATGTATTACTTTAACATTACTGTACAAGCTGAGTATTACATTAAGGAACCCTGTGATGTAGTCAGAAAATTGGAGGTAAACGAGTCCTTCAAATATTGTCACAAAACACACACTCCTATATGGAAAGAGCTGTTTCATTACATAGTCAGTAGGAACCTGCAGCCTCCAATTATTCTCATACAATATCACACGCAGGGCCCTTGATTAATTTGAGTAAAAGCCCAGTATTATCTACATTATCATTATTATTATTATTATTATTATTGTTATTACATGTATTACAGTATTATTTTTTTTATTATTATCATTATTATTATTACAGGTCTTCTTCTACAAGTGTGTGGTGCTTAACAATAAACAACAAGAAGTGGAGTTTGGCACTGATGTAGACGACCATCAGTGGCTGACACACGACGAGTTGAAACACACACTCAAACAATCCTATGCAAAGTCCATCTCTCAGTTCTTAATTTCTGATCGGTAGAATTTCTGATGGGTGGAAATTGCCTGTACTGTATCTTATTTCAGGGGTGATTCTGAAGGTTTCTGATTCCTCCAAACTATGCCAGGAAACAGGCACCCTTAATGGTACTAATAAGAGATCTGTTGTTTCCTGGCATACCTTGGAGGAATCAAGGCACTCTATAATGTACCAAAAGTGTATTATTGCCTCCTTAAGGAACCCTGTGATGTAGTCAGAAAAGTGGAGGTAAACGAGTTATTCAAATATTGCCACGAAACACACACACACACACCTATATGGAAGGAACTTGTTTTGTGGCATAGTTAGGAGGAACCAGAAGCCTCCAATTCTCTTACACGATCACACACACGGTCCTTAAAAATAAGTAATAAATATTAATAATAAATTAAAATAAATAATTTATATGCAGTATTATTAAATATTATCATCTTCAACCAAAAGGCTCTTCGTTGTTAATTTCTCTTTTGTTGTTAAATTCACCTTCATTGACCAAACAACTCTTCATCATTAATTTATCCTTCATCAACTATAAGGCTCTTGGTCTTTAAATTCTTCTTCATCGTTAAATTCTCCTTGGTCATAAAATTTTTCTTCGGCAAAAGGGTCTTTGTTGTTAAATTCTTGGTGTTAAATCTGGAGCAGCTGTGTATTCCTCCAGACTATTCCAAGCAACAGGCCACCACCGTTATTTTTATTCATCTGGTCCTATTTCCTGGCATAAATACAGTACCGTACATTGGAGAAATCAAGACACTCTAATGTACCAAAAGTGTATTTATTACCTTCTTAACCCCTGCGAACCAGGAGGGGGCGCCCTTGCCTCCACATTCTACCCCGCCGCTAGCGTCAAAATTCCTCGATTTCCCCTATACTGTATTCACAACACTCTCACTCTTAACCTATATAGTGTACTGACTTCTATATTGTTTCTTACATACTGTACCTTCAACTCTTCCTCTATCGAATGGTACCATCTGGTGGGCTGTACGATGTGTAGTTATGGAGATAGTGGCAAGTTGAAGTGGACCATGTTTGCACGCGAATCACCACTGTGTTTGACTCTACGCGTGAGTGACTCGACCGCGGCATGGGTGTTCAGTTGCCCGCTAAATTCCCTGGTTTACTCACTCGTATTACTACTATTATGTATCGTATGTCATGATTACAACACTAAAAATAGTATGAACACTTGTAGGAATATATGTTTGTGGTGCTATTTTCTTATTACTACCATTAAGTATCGTATGTCATGATCTATACAAACAAAAAAGTTAATTATTACAAAAAAAAATAATAAAAAATATATATTAAAATATATATATATATATTATTTAAAAAAAAATTAAAAAAAAACTAATTATTAAAAAACGACGGCAGCGGCAGGGCGGCGGCAGGGCGGCGACGACGACGACGTTCGAAAAAAAAAAATAAAAAAAAAAATAATAATAATAATAATAATAATAATAATAATAAAAAAAAAAAAAGTTAATTACTACAAAAAAAAAATAATTAATAAAAAAATGTATATATTAGTAAAAAAAAAAGAAAAGAAACTAATTATTAAAAAACGACGGCGGCGGGGGTGGCGGCGGCGGTGGCGGCGGCGGGGGCGGCGGGCGGTGGGCGGCGGCGGGGCGGCGGCGGCGGCGGCGGCGGCGGCGACGGCGACGGCGACGACGACGAAAAAAAATAATAAATCAAATAGAAAAATTAATAAACAAAAATAATAATAATAATAAAAAAAAAGTTAATTATTACAAAAAAAAATAATAATAAAAATATATATATATTAAAAGATATTTATATATATTATTAAAAAAATAAATAAAAATAAACTAATTATTAAAAAACGACGGCGATGGCGGCGGCAGCGGGGCGGCGGCGGCAGGGGCGGCGGCGGTGACGAAGACGAAAAAAAATTGATATATAAAAAATTAAATAAAAAAAAAGTTAATTATTACACAAAAAAAATAATTAATAAAAAAATATATATATTAAAATATATATATATATATATTATTTAAATTAAAAAAAAAAAAAAACTAATTATTAAAAAACGACGGCTACCGAATCGCTGGTCTGAGGCGAGCTTGGATGGATACGTTGTTGGTCTTGGTTTCAGTGGCTGGCAGCAGGGTCCAGCAAGGTGGATCTACGAATCCTTTTGTCCGACCAGAACAATTCCGCTTGCTTTGGCTTGGTTTCACCCAAGTGAACTTCGTATCCGATTGACGACCAGATGACGTCTAAAGTAAACAGAAGGAAAAAAGAGGCAGATGAAGAATTAAAAACAGAAAAACAAATGAAGTGGGTGGGTCCAAAAAAGTGCCCCCCCAAAAAAACACATAAACAAAGTACCCTAAACGTATTCTTAGTTATTTCTTACCCCACATCTCCCCCCTAACGGAAACCGCCATGCCGAGGTGGGAGGGCTTGTGTGTCTCTGAGACCTGGCGAGCTAGACTAGAGGGGGCTCCGGCCCCTGCTCTGCCACGATATCGGTGAGAGAGGGTTTCCCATGCTAAGAAGGTCGCCAGTGAGAGACCAAACTAAATGGTTCCCATCTTTCAATTCTTCAACTGTCCCCTCTTTTCATTTTATTTCGTTCCTGCTTGTTGTCACACCTCCTATCACCTTTTTCTGGCGCTATAGGACCTCGATGTTGCGGCGCCTAATACCCATCAATCAATCAATCAATCAAATCAATTACCCCACATCTCTGTAAGTCAAGATCCAGTGAAAAATGAATCAACATGAACCCTTTGAGTCAATTACATGAACCAGTTTTACAGAGACCAAACATGTAAGTGCTAGATCGAATTGACAAAGCTTTCAATAGTAAATTGTTAGTGGGTTGTTTTTTTCGAAGAAGTTGCAGCAGGGTACGTTCTCAATCGCTCCACGCAGTTCACTGCACAAATTA
>JAWZYT010001342.1:20000-57500 GCA_034508575.1 Petrolisthes manimaculis | reverse complement strand
GTGTGTGTGTGTATGTGTATGTGTGAGAGAGAGAGAGAGGGAGGGAGAGAGTCTATTTACACACACGATTCAAGACATTTAATTATCAATTATTTTAAAGTCTGAAATAACGTCATGCGTATGTAGTTTATCTGTGTGTGTGTGTGTGTGTGTGTGTGTGTGTGTGTGTGTGTGTGTGTGTGTGTGTGTGTTACTCTCGATCACGTCAATATCACACACACATAATAATTATACACACACACACACATGCACACATTTTTTGCAAGGTGACAGAGGTACAACACACACACACACACACTTTTTGTAAGATAACACACACACACATACACACTTTTTGCAAGATAAGACACACACACACACACATTACTTACAAGGTAACACACACACACACATTACTTACAAGGTAACACACACACACATACTTTTTGCAAGATAACACCCACACCCACACACACAAACACACATTATCTACAAGGTAACACACACACACACATTATCTACAAGGTAACACACACACACACACACACACACACACACACTTTATTTGGAAGGTGACACAGGTAAAATAACACACATACATCCATTATCAATAGCACTCTACTGCCTATGTGACATTATTATTATTATTATTATTATTATTATTTTTATTATTGTTATTGTTATTGTTATTGTTATTATTATTGTTATTATTATTGTTATTATTATTGTTATTATTATTATTGTTATTGTTATTGTTATTATTATTGTTATTGTTATTGTTATTATTATTGTTTCTAGACCTTACGGACCCACGTGATGTTGTCAGAAAATTGGAGCTTACAGAGTCCTTCAAATATTGTCACGAAACACCATCAACATTACATTTTAAAGGATCTTAATTGGTTTCGTGGCATAGTTAGGAGGAATCAGAAGCCTCCAAGCCTCATACACGATCACAGGGTCCCATTTAAGGGGGTGTGGGAATAGGGGGACAAGCTGGGGGGGTGCAGGAGTAGGGGGGACAGGCTTGGGAGGGTTTTGGGGGGGTTAGGGGGGTGCGGGAATAGGGGAACAGGCTTTCTACTCACCCCAAGCCTGTCCCTCTATTCCCGCACCCACCCACCCCAGTCCCCCACAAGCCTGTCCCCTACTCCCACACCCCTTTTAATGATACTATACATGTTATGATACAATAATGAAATTGTTATAGAAATTAAACAACTATATCACTTAAAATTATTACTCTTACGGTATATTACATACATCTACTATACTACTACTACTACTACTACTACTACTACTACTACTACTACTACTACTAATAATAATAATAATAATAATAATAATAATAATAATAATAATAATAATAATAATATAATTATACTGTGCTCCTATTTCAAACATTCTTGCGACATCTAATTTTCGTCTTTTTTTGTAGGTTGCAAGAGGAGGAGGAGGAGGAGGAGGAGGAGGAGGAGGTGGTGGAGGTGTTGCGTGAGTGGTCAAGTCAGCATCATCATCATCAGCAGCAGCATCAGTAGCATCAGCAGTAACAGTAGCAGTATCATCAGCAGTAGCCTCAACAGTAGCAGTAATCATGACGTGCCCTCTATCGTGTTACTGTGGTCTCATGTGTCGTTGTGGTTGTATACCTTCACCTTTATCCCTCCCTGGTGACCCACCGTCTATAGAGAGGGAGTCCAACGGAAGTCACGTGGTTTACATCCTTCTCCTGGGGGCAGCAGAGACGGGGAAATCCACCATTATGAGACAGATGAAGATTATTGAGAGTGGTGGAATGTCACCGGCTTCGTTACGCTCGTACACACGTCACGTACTGGAGAATGTGTTCACGTGCGTCACACGACTCATACAAGCCGTGACTGAGGCTGCCATTCCCTGGGGTACTCCTGAAGCAGTCCATGCAGCCCTCACCTTGTCCCAGGTATCATGTGGGGACTGGGGACTTGGTGAAGAGGGATTAATGAGAGTAGCATTATTACCACCTGACCATGCTGACTTGATACGAGTGTTGTGGGACGACACGGCTTCACAGGAGTGTTGGCTTAGGGCTAATGAGTTTAATTTACCTGATAGCACAAACTACTACCTGTCAGCGGCGGATCGACTGTCCAAACAACCGTACCTGCCCACACAGGAAGATGTACTACAACTCAGAATTCCCACCCGCTCTGCCACAGTCTACGATTTCCAAGACAGAAATTGGACTTTCCGTATGACCGACGTTGGTGGTCAGCGAGGCGAGAGACGAAGGTGGATACGACTCTTTGATGAAATTAACGCCATTATATTCTTAGCGGCGTTGAGTGAATATGACCAGACGTGGAGTCAAGAAGAAGAGGACGGTATGAATAGACTTGAGTTGTCCCTACAGCTCTTCAAGGAAACACTCAGCTACCCAGGCTTTACAAACTCAAGTATCATTCTCTTCCTCAACAAGACGGATGTACTCCAGAAGAAAATACTCACGTCTGACCTGAACCGATACTTCCCTGACTTTACGGGTCCGAGGGGTGATGCCAGGGGAGCTACAGACTACATCCGTAACCGCTTCCACGCCCACGCTAGGGACTGGGACCGGGTGAGGGATAGGGATTTTTTCTCCCACGAAACTTGTGCCACGGATACCAAGAAAACTCGCTTTGTATTCGCTGCAGTCAAAGAAAACATACTGTGGAATAATATAAATCTTTTCATGGACCCATTCCACTAGCTAAAATATAATTATAATATATATATAATTATTATTAAATAAGACTTTTAGTGTCATAATTAAAAATAGGGTGGTTTTATTACACAAATCACCTACCATAATCGATTTCATATTTATTTTTTCAGTGGCTTGTAATATTGCTGTTGTTGTTGTTGTTGTTGTTGTTGTTGTTATTGGAGTATACATACATACAAACATTTTAGTGACCTGATCAGTGTATGAAATATTTACGTGTGTCAATATTCAAGTGTTTCAATGTTATAATATCCTGCTGTTAATTAAAGGGAGATTTTCTTGTTTATTGAATTATTATTATTAATCTTATTATTATTACTATTATTATTATTATCATCATTATTATTATTATCATCATTATTATTATCATTATTATTATTATTATTACCATTATTATTATTATTACCATTATTATTACCATTATTATTATTATTATTATTATTATTATTATTATTATTATTATTATTATTATTATTATTATTATTATTATTATTATTATTATTATTATTGATATTATTATTAATAAATTATTGGTCATGATGATTTGGTGTGTATATAAAAGTTTAGTCACGAATCATATGTCGTATTTTTGTTGTCCAAGCGTGTGGGCTTGTGGTGCCAAGCAGGCTTGGAGCAAGCCGTATCTCACAACAAAAACAGACCCGAACAACTGGCTTGCCGAAGTTTGATTACATAAATAATTATATAAATAATAAATAATCCTTTTCTTTGTCTTACCTGTAATATATAACTATCCAAAGCAGCCTATTCCTCGTTAAATAATATTACATCTTATTACATCATTATTTTGGTTTATTTAGCACTAATTACAAGTTACATGCAATAATCATTTAATAAATTAATAATTTATTATTATTATTAGCAAATTTCAATTACCTGTGGGCCATATTGTTGTTGTCATGTGACCAAAAGTGAGGCCAGCGGCACCAACATTGTTCCCAAGCAAAGGTGGATTTTTATTCGTAGACGACTTGCTTCCGCTTGGCACCGCTTGCTATCAAACGGCCAACTTGGCACCGCTTGCTATCAAACGTCCAACAAAAACTGTACACACCAAACTCACTTGGTGAAAAGCAAGCGAGCTTCGTGTCGCTTGGACAACAAAAACACGACAATAATATTAATAATAATAATAATAATAATAATAATAATAATAATAATAATAATATATCACACACGTATAATTTACTAATATAGTACAAGGTGTGTGTGTGTGTGTGTGTGTGTACTGTAATGCTGTGATAACTATAATATGGGTGGATGGTAGGTATAGTTATATAGTTATTATCAAGTTAGTAAGGGTTATAGTTACTTTGTAATATATAGTTAGTTGGTTTGTCAAAAGGTTTTAATCATTTAATATATATGTGTGTGTGTGTGTGTGTAGTGATGGTGGTGATGGTGTAAACAATATAGTGGTAATAGTGGTGATGGTGTAAATAATATAGTGGTAATAGTGATGATGGTGTAAACAATATAGTGGTAATAGTGATGATGGTGAAATAATGGTGACAATATTTATAATACAACGATACAAGGAAAATATTTTAATGTGTGTGTGTATCTGACAACGTCTTGAAAAGGAATGTTGTTTGTTGTCACTGCCACCATTACCAACACCATTATAAACTCAATGTGCTTCTGACAACATCTACATAATGGATTACGAATAAATGTTGTCACTCGCTGCCACCACCACTGACAACATACATACACACACACATACATAGTGAGTGGAAAGAAATGTCACTCACTGCCACCATTATTGACAACATACATACATACATACATACATACATACATACATACACACACACACATACATAGTGAGTAGAAAAAAAGTGTTGTCAATATACCACCACTACCATTTGTGCCACCATTTCCAACGTGACAACAATAACAACAATAACAACGACAACAACAACAACAACAACGAGAGATAAACAAGTGACGATAATATTATTATTTTTATTTTCTCCATAAGAAAAAAAAACAAGAGTTAATTGTACCCAAACTGTGTGTGTGTGTGTGTGTGTGTGTGTGTGTGTGTGTGTGTGTGTGTGTGTGTGTTTGTCTGTCTGATTAGTTCCTTTATATATTTACATACATACATACATACATTGGAGACTGGTGGTTCCTCCAAACTAATCCAAGAAACAGAAAGTGGAGGAATCTATTTACTCCAATAATTATCTACCAACATTTATATTCATCATTAACCTTAAACCTCCTAAGTTAACATACAGTGTAATTATTTTTATGATTATTGTGAGTATGTCATTATTATCATTATTAATATCATTATCATTATCATTATTATTATTATTATTATTATTAATATTATTATTATTTATTATTATTATTATTATTAAGATTATTATTATTATTAGAAGCACTGGGCGAAGCCCAGTGCTTTTACCTGCGGCGCTGCTCGCTACGCTCGCGGCTCGCTACGCCAAGCCTGTCCCCCTATTACCGCACCCCCCAGCCCTCCCCCCAAGCCTGTCCTCCTACTCCCGCACCCCCCCCAAGCCCGTCCCCCTATTCCCGCACTCCCCCCAGACCCCCCCAAGCCTCTCCCCCTACTCCCGCACCCCCCTAAGCCTGTCCCCCTACTTCCGCACCCCCCCAAGCCTGTCCCCCTATTCCCACACACCCCACAGTCCCCCCACAAGCCTGCCTCCTACTCCCACACACCCCTTAACTAACTAACTAACTAACTAAAACGAATAATTGTCTGGTACGAAATTATTGGTAAAAAAACAAAAAAAATAAAAAAAATAAACCGCCCCAACAACACATAAATGGCAACTCACTACACCACACGTCATAAAAACCAGTCATTATCGTACCCTGACACTTCACCATAATAAAGAGTTGCCATGTCTCTTAATTTAAAGTCAAGTCAAGTCAAGTTTATAATATTATCGTACCGTTAAGGGGAGAGTATAGTTCTGCTGATGGTGGCATTTTTGTAGATAATGATTCCTCCAAACTAATCCAAGCAACAGAACACCATTATATTTGTCCATTTGGTTCTGTTTCGTGGCACACTTTGGAGGAATCAAGGCACTCCAATGTATGTATGTACCAACAAAAGTATGCCGTTCCCTTAATATTATTACTGTATACCGTAACTATTAAATTTTTAGCCAAATTTACCCGAGTAATTAAAATATCAGTAGCCATATATAACTGATAACAATTATGTGTGTGTGTGTGTATGTATGAGTGTGTGTATATGTGTGTATGTATGTGTGTGTGTGTGTGTGTGAATAAGTATATGTGTGTGTGTGTATGTGTATGTATGTGTGTGTGTGTGTGTATGTGTATGTAAGTGTGTGTATTTGTATGTGTATGTGTATGTATGTGTGTATGTGTGTGTGTGTGTGTTCATGCATAATATCAGTTATAATGCATGTACAGTTGCAATAAAAAAGATCTTTGCAAACTTGATCATCAGTACAGTATAATTATATCTCTTAAAAAACTTAATATATGTTGTTTCTCTTTTTATCCTACATCACTAATTTATTTTTATTATTTTTATTATTATTATTTTCATTATTATTATTATTATTATTAGGCCCCTATTATTTTCATTATTATTATTATTATTATTATTATTATTTTCATTTATTATTATTATTATTATTATTATTATTATTATTATTATTATTATTATTATTATTATTATTATTATTATTATTATTATTATTATTATTATTATTATTATTATTATTTCATTCGTAAAAGTATGTTAATAATTTATATGTTGTAGTGAAAGGTTGGATCGAGACAGTGTTGCCAAGTATGGGGAATTTACCCTAAATATGGGAAATTAGAGGTACCAATGGGGAATTATATAAAGATTGTTCAAGAGTAAATGGGGAAATTTCTAGCAGACGAAATATCAAGAAGACAGGGAATATTTGGGTAAAAAGGGAAATTCTCATGTTGAAGTTGGGGAAATTTTCGTCAAGCTCACAGACTTGGCAACACTGAAAGGGTGAGGATCGAATTTTGGTAAACAACTGTACATGAGCAGCCAGTTAGGAGTAGGGGACAGGCTTGGGGGGGTTTGGGAATTGGGGGACAGGCTTGGGGGGTGCGGGAATAGGGGGACAGGCTTGGGGTGGGACTGGGGGGTGCGGGAATAGGGGGACAGGCTTGGGGTGGGACTGGGGGGTGCGGGAATAGGGGGACAGGCTTGGGATGGGACTGGGGGGTGCGGGAATAGGGGGACAGGTTTAGGGTGGGTATAAAGTCTGTCCCCCTATTCCCGAACCCCCCTAACCCCCCTCTAAGCCTGTCCCCCTACTCCAGCACCCCCCAAAAAAAACGACCCCCCCCAAGCCTGTACCCCTATTCCTACACCCCCTTAATGATTCAAGTGAAATGAGTGAGTGAGTGAGTGAGTTGAACCTCTTTTAAGATATGGTCGACCCAAGAAGAATGAGTGAGTGAGTGAGTGAGTCAGTTGAAGCTCTTTTAAGAAGTTGTCGCCCCAAGAAGAACAAGAACAAGAACAAGAACAATAATTACGATAAGACCTTGAGCTCTAGGCTAAGGCCGGAGCTAATAAAACTTTTCGTGATGAATTAAAGGAATTATCATTATCCTTCCATAATAATAATAATAATAATAATAATAATAATAATAATAATAATAATAATAATAATAATAATAATAATAATAATAATAATAATAATAATAATAATAATAATAATAATAATAATAATAATAATAATAATAATAACAATAATAATAATAATAATAATAATAATAATAATGTTGTAATAATCTATATATGTTGTAAACCGTTGAAAACCATAACAACAACAACAACAACAAAAAGCAACAAGCCTAAAAGAAAAAAAAATAACTCAGAGCATAAAAATTTAAGAGAAAAAAAATGATAAAGATGAATAAATAAGAATATATACAAATGAAACAAATAACTCATTCTCACTCACACTCACTCATTCACTCACACACTCACACACACACACTCTCTCTCAGTGTAGTAAATTATGGTATTGTTGCCCCGTTGAAAAAGTGAATCATACACACAAAAAGTAGCGTCAGTGGAGCGTGTAAAGGTGAGAGAGAGAGAGAGAGAGAGAGAGAGAGAGAGAGAGAGAGAGAGGGAAAGGAGAAAAATATATATAAACAAACAGATAGAGAGAGAGAAGAGAAAACTATATATATAAACAAACAGAGAGAGAGAGAGAGAGAGAGAGAGAGAGAGAGAGAGAGAGAGAGAGAATTATATTAAGACAAGAGAAAAATATATATAAACAAACAGAGAGAGAGAGAGAGAGAAGGGGGAGGTGCCCGGGTTAAGTGTCAAAATGAGTGTCATATACATATACATCGATACTCCCATATACATGCATACACACATACATACATCTAGATTATACATACCGGTACAAGCATACATACATACGATGACATACATACATACATCGAGTACTCATACATACATATAAACATAGCCTACAGTGAGTACTCATACATAATATTATATACATACAGTACATATACCCGTACAAACATACATACCCATTTTCTTAGCCATACACCATACATACATACATACATACATCGAGGTCTAATACATACATAAATACATATATCGAGGTCTAATACATACATACATACATAATATACATACATACCTTTTTTCCAGAGAGATGGTTGATAATGGTGTGTTCTCCAGGTTGTGACGTCACGTGTAAACATTGAAGGTGTGAGTTGCCATCTGGTGACACTTAATACAACAAACAACTCACTCACATCATCTCAAAACTATACACACATTATAAATTAGTCTAGGAGAGAGAGAGAGAGAGAGAGAGAGAGAGAGAGAGAGAGAGAGAGAGAGAGAGGCACACACAGATAGATAGTGAGAGAGAAAGGCACACACATACAGAGATAGAGAAAGACACACACGAACGCACACACACACACACAGAGGTCAGAGGCACACAGAGAGAGAGAGAGAGAAAGAGAGAGAGAGAGGGTGTGTGAATGCGCGCGCCAGTGTGTGTGTGTGTGTGTGTAACTTGACTGTTCTATAGCTGATGGTATGGTATGGTATGGTATGGTACCGTTGATCAGTTCCCTCCAGTTGGCACCACGAACAACAACGACGACGACAACCACACAGAGAGAGAGAGAGAGAGAGAATGACTACCGTGGCCAAATTTTATGTAAGTGATTGTGGGTTTTTTAATTTGTGGGGATTGGTGGCGTAAGGATATATTTTTAAATTTAATTATTATTTTTGTTTTTAATAATGATGAGATTAGCCATGCATATATATATATATATATATATATATATATATATATATATATATATATATATATATATATATATATATATATATATATATATATATATATATATATATATATATATATTTTTTTTTTTTTTTGAGAAATGTATACTTATATACTTGTGATACGAGTAAATATTAAATTATTGACTATTAATTAAATAACTCCATGTGGCTGACTGACACAGATAAAACACTATAATAGAAAAATAAATAGTTTTCAAGTGAGGACGATCTTTCTTTTTTACTCTGTGTGTCTGTTTCTCTTTCTATTATTGACGTACTGATTGTAAAATAATGCAAATTTACTCATCCATATTTTTAATTAACTAATGTAGTATAATTATATATGTGTTCGTTTGTTAGGTTTATTTACATACGTATTTTAATATTAATGCAATATACCTGTGTGTGTGTGTGTGTTGCAGATGCTTACATACGGATTTTAATATTAATACAATACCTGTGTGTGTATGTGTGTGTTGCAGATGTTGATGGTGGTGATGATGATAGTGACAGCAGAGGGGAAAGAAGAGCCACCAACACCACCATTATCACCACACCAAGCCTTCACACAATTTGTTCATGAGAGCCTCGAGAAATACACACAACAAGCCAACAGTGTCGAGCAGCAGGTCAGCAGGGTATTTTCTGGTCGACTTTATTAATGAATTGTTTTCTTCTGGGATACACTAATTTTGACATCTCACATAAATAATTTTGGATAAAACCCTTAAAGCATTGGGTAGTTACAGACAGAATTTTATGATTAATTTTTTATGAGAGAACACTTCATTGGTATTCATTGAGCCATCGTGCCCCCCAAATTGAATGTTTGCGTGCTCATCATTATTATTGTTGTAATTCTATCACTTAAAATTCATTCCTTAATTATCACTTCATAATTTCCAGGACGAGGACGATAATGAAAAATATATGTGGACCAAACTGGCCAAGCACATCGTAGGCAGTAAGAAAGATGATAGCCATTCCCAGCATCCCCCAGCCGTTCCACCCACAGCAGCATACCCACCAGCAGCATTCCAAATGGACGACCTAGCCAGCATCTTCATGTCAGCTATGATGAAGATGAACCACCAGGAGGATATGGAAGAAGATAAAGAGAGAGATCTGAGTTCATTAGCAGCATCAGTGTTATCCAAGTCATTTCTCTATGGGTCTAGTGATCATGAGGAGACAGAAGAAAGCAATGAGTAAACAGTTGACCCCAACTTAGCATATGGAAACTTTGTCTTGTAGCTTTTGTACATCTTGAAAAGGCTACCTTTATGTAATTTTAAACTAGGAAGTAATCACATGGTATTACACCATACAGTAAATAATTTAAACTGACTAATTTGCTTTATTGTTTTTATTTATGCATTACATTTTACATAACATGATAGAATTTTACAAGTATAGAGCGATAACTATCACAATGGCCGGCAACAGACCAAATGGCGGTATAAATCTTTAACCGAAAAAGGGAGAAAAATAATAACAGACAGTGGCGAGAGCTGAGGAAACCAACAGTAGTATTATCAAAACAAGAGGAGGACTGCCCTGTACCATTCTTGTGGCCAATTATCAGAGCATCAGGAAGGCTTGATGACAATCAATTCCATCATTATATAAACTCGCTAAGAAAATATTCTGCACCCAAATGTCTAACAATTTCCATTGCTGTGTTGCCACAGTAATAATTCTATAGTTTCCAATCAATTGACTTTTGGGTCTGAGGAATACTGAACTATTCTACAGTTCCTTATGCTTCAGCAGAATATACATTCTCTTATTTCACCTGCTATGTTCTACTGCATTAAGATAGACAAATTTTTCAGTGACTATAGTTAATTATATTCACTTTTATAATGTAGGTAGTTTTCCACAGCTGACTAAAACTGTTGATCACTAACCAGTATGCAACTTCACTAAGGAGGGAAAGAAGTAGTAGTACCTCGCTTTGTTTCAACAATACCACTGCAAAATGGCAAGTTCAAATGAGTTCCTTTTTGTAGACAATCTGAGCTGGGCATGATCTTTGCAAAAGACATAATGCCAAGTATACAGCCAAATAATTAATTACATTTACTGTAGTTTGAGCATGGCTCCCAGTTTAACAGTAGTTTTTATTTTACTTTAGAAAAACTAAAGAAAAATTATTTTTTAATTCCCTGACTGTACACATTTGACATTAATGTTTACTGTTCAAGGGTAGAAGCCTTCAACCTTGACACTTGACCATGCAATGGATACTGGTAAAATACATGCAATTCTGTATACATAGCTTCAATTGGAGTAAGTGTAATTAATGGTAAATTCACTGGCAGATGAATGGTGTACTGCATTAGACTAATAAAATGCCTTTATGTCAAAGCCTTACCATACCCTCAGTTTGATATACCAGTACAGTATATAATCCTTAAAATGGCAAATGTTGTACTTTTTAAACGGACCTAAAACAGTAATTTCAACCAATTTTCCAACTAGAACTGTAATAAATATACAGGAAAAAAAAAAACTATAAAAGGTCCCTGTACCAAGCAGTCCAAGTTAAAAATTGCAGTACAGTGTACTGTGCCACTAGCCTTTACCTACACAAGGCTGACAGAAAAATAAAATAATATACTGTATAGCCTACACAGAACTCCACAGGAACACAAAAACACAGCAGATAGTCAAGGCAAAATTAGGAACATAACATTAGGATGAAAAGGCATTTACTTCTATATGCCATTCCTCACCTGTGAAACCAATATTTTTATATACTTTCCTTGTACAATTATTATCATACAGTATTTAGATACCCTGCCAAAACTTAAAATCTTCACTTAATATAAAAAGTTAAATATGAAGGAACAATACAGGCATTATTACGAGGTCTTGAGTCTCTGTGCCTTCAGTTACTGTAAGAATGTAGTTACACCCACACTCTCAAAATGGAATTGTTAGTTTCATTAATTGTGGGTTTAGCTGCATACAGTACAGGCATTCATTATGGAATATTTTGCTAACCATAATTTATATGTTTCATGATTCCTTATCAGATTGTCAGGAATAGGATACCAACATTAGATCCTCCACCATCAATCCATCTCCCCAGCTCTGTGTGACTATGTTAGCAAATTAGGAGTTTGGTTGGTTGACACAATGCCAACCAACTTTAAATTGAATTTGTAGCATGACCACCACAAAATCAAATCTAAAACCATTTTCTGGAGGACAACCAAAGGACTGGAAAATAATCAACACATACAAAACTAGGTAGTATCTCGCATGTCTAAAAATGACATTAAAATACATACAGTATAATCAATATAAGCTGTGGTGATCTGTAGACTATTATGTGGGATGCCGTTCATACCACAATGGGAACGGTGTGTCTGTGTTCTGCATGAATACACGGCACTTGCAGCAGAAGAGGAATATCAGTAAACAGAGGAATATCAGTAGACAATGTACATGAATATGGTGGGAGCTATGTAATGCTTTGTGTATATAGCCTATTTCCACAGGAATGAATAATTAATGGATTCCTTTTTTGGATAGTTCACTTAAACTTCGGAAAATAAGGTACAACTGAATTTAATTTTAGGTTCTGTAGCACCAAACATCATGAACAATAGTAACTAACAATTTTCCTTTTTCTGTTTTCATAGTACCTTTTCTTTTCTTTCTTTCAACAATTATCAATATGGGTCTACAACACTTTAGACAAAAACGACACCTTAGGGTATACGTTGCAATAACTTTTCTTTTTTCAGTTTTGACTTTTCTCTGCAATCAGGTGGTCACATTTCTGCTGTTGTTTTTTAATAAAGGCAACATCCAATGATCATTTTCTAATAGGCAAATTTACACTCAGCTTGTTCCTGAAAGTCACATTACTGTAGAGCTCACTTTCTTAATAAAAGTGCTCATAGATATATCACACCTGGCTACTGGCTGCTGCTCACCCTCACCCGCGCCTGAACGCCAGACACCCACACCACACATCATCACTCTCACGACTACACAATATCACATCACATCGGTTGGTGGCGCGCTTGGCTTCACTTGGCCACCCTACCCGTTGTTGCCACTTGGTGTGGAAGCAACAGAAATAGTGTTTGCTGTCCTCCGCATAGCCCGATTCACCCGCAAAGCTTGAACACTGCAGTGATGAAGCACCACGCTCACTGTTTATGTTCCTACAGTTGCAAGAGTTACCCTCACTCTAGTCCACATGTCACAATCACACGGTACCACTAAGCTGGCTGCTTTTTTAAGAAAAAATGGTTTGTATAGTTTTTGACTTTTGTATTTAATAAGTCACAGCTTTGGCTTGATAAAATTAGTTTATATATATACACATATATATACATACAACTATTGTATGTATATATATACACATATACAAATATAAATATGCATACACTTTAAAACTGTTCTATATGGAATACCTTCCAGCTGCACACTGGCACTACTCCCATTACAGGTTCTGCTGGGTCATGTGGTTGTGGCAGCAAGTAGGAACACTGAGTCTAGTGCTGTGTTGAGCCTCTGCCCCACAAATAGCCCTTGTTTTCTGTCACCCATCCCTACCAACCTGCCCCTCCTGCTTGGTCCTTTAACCTAGCCACGTGACCTTCACCACTCTTCTGTATTTGTGGTGTCAGATGTTTCATCCTTTTAGTAATCAAATCTGACACTGGCAATAGTAAACGTTCGTATTCTGAATTACAACTTATTGAAGCCTATTTCAGGTAAAAAATGTTTATGGTGTTTCATCCACTGTAAAGAAAGATTTTAAATTTACTGTCATGGATATTGTTTAAAGTTTAGAAACCTGCACAACTTATTGATATCACTGAAGGAATTGAACTTAAATTGTTAAAGGCGCTCAAATAATTGAAGAAGAATATGGAGATGACATCCCGCAAACTGCACAAAAGATACCCAAACTGTGGCTACAATGGGCAGGAGGTTGTAGCAGGCCGGTGCGGTGGTTGTGTGGGGCGAGGTTGGGGGGTTGGGGAGTGACCAAGAAGGACAATGGGGCCTGGTAGTAGAAGTAGGGGGTGCCGGGGCCTGGTGGCGTGTCATTATGAGCTAGTGGAGGAGTGTATGTTGGCCAGACCCAGGATGCCGGTCGAGAAGGGCTGTTGGTAACCTGCTTGCTGGGCTGCCGCAGCTTGGGCCACCGCCGAGGCTGCAGCCGCTGCTTGCTGACTACTGGCTGACGACCGACCACTCTTTGGTAGTGGTGGGGAAAGGTAGGGGTTGGAAGACAGCGTCAACACATCATTGCGGTCTTCCTTACGGTATGCTAAACAACACCGGATAAATTGCTGCAAGACAAGAAAAATGTATTAGAGTACAACTAACACATACGGTAATAATGTTGAGAAATGACCATTTACTTTAACAAAGGTACTGGTACTATTAAATGTACAGTTGACTTCATTCAGTAATGCCATTTCTCAAGGCATCCAACCATGATATGAGTGCATTCTCCAATTACAAAATATGGTACACAATGTTCACAAAAGACACCAATAATAATGAAAATGAACATGTTTTTAGAATACACTATACCGATCCAATCACACATCAATAACTTTGAAAGTTTTCTGGAAAAGATGAGGCATCAGATGTAATGTTTAATGGTTAAGTCAAGGTGGATGAATGAATAATGTTGGTGTGTGCTTACTTTGGCTTCATTGCTGACAACAGGTTTGGGTGGAAACTGTACATCTGTGGCTTTGAGGATTGTGTTCTCCTCGAGTATTGTAGCCTGGCTTTGGTTATGACCGAATGGCTTCTTTCCATATAGGCACTGGTAGAAAATTACACCCACAGACCACACATCTACTTTACTAGAGATCTTGGGAGGTGTTTTCCCCACAATGAAGCACTCTGGCGGTAGATACCTGAAATATATCAATGGCAGATTATTAAAATTAGTTTACTGATAAAATACAAGTTTGGTTATTATCTATGATTATCACTCACCTCCATAATAACTGATATGGTCCATGATATATCCCATATTTAATGAACTTGATTCACATTTGAATGGTTTTCTGGCCCAAATATTCAGATTCAAATGATTAACTTAGCAGTAATATGTAATACTACAAAGCAAGGTGTACTAACCAGTAAGTGCCAGCCCCCTGAGACGTGAGGTCCATTCCATAGTCTGGATGGTAGCTGTCCTCATCCATTACCTTGCTAAGCCCGAAGTCTGTGATCTTTACTTCCCCCAGTATGTTGCCATCAGTTAACAATATGTTTCCTGGAAATATAATAGTAAGGTTTATTGAGTGTAGGATGTTGCAGAGCAGCAGAAATCAATCACTTCAGCAGAAACTGAAATTAATGACTTAGCAACACCCTACAGGGTTATCAGTGACGATGGGAACTGTTTTGGGTGTTACTATGGAAGGCAATATCTGAGAGACCAATTCTAGACAGACAAGTCATATAATTGTTGTAGAGAATCAATGAAAAAGGGGACTAAGAAATAGCAGTCATTTTGACAATGACATACACATCAGAGACATGGACATGGAACAGGGCAAATATCTAGAATAAGTACAGTGGAAAAGATCTACTCAAGAGGAGCACTTGACCTGATGAGGTGGGATGGGATAGAGATGTAATTTAAGTGAGAAGGCAATATGTGGTGCAAGAGTGTTGAGTGAAGTGCAATACATCATGGGGTTTAGAAAATGTGAAGGCAAATGCAAGACATTTATGAATTAGAGACAATCATTAAGATATTTCTTTAAATTTTTAGGAATGTGAAATAAGCAACTCTCTATACAGAAGGTGAGGTAGTTTCTTTAAAAATTTAAGTAATTAAAACAAAATAAAACATTAGCAAGTGGGGCTCAATGGTTGTGTTAATTAAATCATGTTATTTCTAATATCTTGAATTGGAATTCTGCTCACAAGTTTTGTGTATCACATCATAAGGGTAATCCTGTATGGTGACACTGGATGCATTCATATATTCTTTATCACTTGCCTTCCTCTCAGCTACATAATGTTTTGTACTCAGTTAATTCCTACCTGGCTTGAGATCATAGTGGATGATGGGTGGTTTGATCTCATTCAGGTACTTTAATGCAGAGACTACCTGCATAATCACAGATCTTGCTTCTCGTTCTGGTATAGTCTTGTGCTGCAAAGTGACAAGACCAGGGTTGGTCAATAACATACAAAGAACAAGACAACTACATATCCCTGGTTTCTTATTCTATTCATTGTAGGTCACTTTCCATTTGTAGGCTACATAAGAATAAATACAAATATCAATGATAAATATGTATACAGTAATTATATAACATATTTCAGATGAATTGTTTCTTCCAGGCATGCAAGACAAACTGTTTGTGGTAAGTATTAAACATAAGACCAAAGTAAGACTACTGATCTCTTTTTACAGTCAATCACCAACCACATAAGAATATTTTACACTATGAGTGATATACAGTACTTTGTACATGAAAATATAACATAAGCCTAAGATAAACTAATTTAATTAAACTTTACCTGGAGATTAAAACTACTTAAGCCCATACCGTACCAAAGTAAAGCTGAACGTGTGTAAGCCTACGACTCTTGTCACAGAGATTAAATACCTAAGCCTATGTAGTCTAAACTCTCACCTGTTTTAAGTAGAAGTCTAAGTCGTGACCATCACAATACTCCAGGACCGTACAGAAGCTGTTGGCATCTATCTCAAACACGTCATACAGTCGCACAATACGAGGGTGATTCAGTTTTTTCTGTATATTGTACTCCCGAATGGCATGTCTGAAATACAAACACTGATTAAGGTATTGCACTTAATGGTTAACTTCTTTAATTTTATGTCTGAAATAGATGCAATATTGTAACAGAAGTATAAACTTTCTTTAACCTACGACTTTCCCTTAAAAGCAGTTAAAAAATTTAAAGAAAATAAATGGCATAGGGAAATGACGTCCCCATTGCCCATCATTCTTGCGATGGTACAGTCAGTCTCGTATCCTCTACAATACAGGGGGGGGGGGACCCGGCTCTCTAACAATGACCACACCATAAGCTCAAATAGCCTCTCAGGGGTCCTGTATTGGGGCTAGAACCTCCCCACCTCTTGAAAAAAGGGAAATGGGATATTGATGAAGATGGAAATAAAACTCCATTATAAATATTCAATCCAAGCAGTACAGTATGCTGATTAACACTTCAAGGCTCCATTCCATACAAATAGAGTACATAATATTTTGTATTATTTCCTTTCCTGTGTAATTTATAATACTGAAATCAAACTTTAAAGTATGGTACCTGGTTAGTTCAATCTACTTTATATCAAGAAACATGTGATGAATGCAAGTTGTATTAAAAACAAACTTATCTAGCAAAAAATGTTACATTAAACTTACTTGATATAATTTGCCTTCTTATCATCCTTCCAATCCTTATTTAATTGATGGACTTTGCACGCTACGTACCGCTGCTCCTTCAGGTCAAAAGCCTAGAAATGAAGATTTTTATGAGAGAATTCTTCTGGTGTATCTCTTGCTATGCTTATACATATACTGATAAAAACAAGAAACACTACGAGTAAATATAATGATTTATACTTTAATATAAAAGCATTAAATTTGAAAACTGAAACTCCATCCTCACCTTGTGAACTTCAGAAAAGCCACCCTTTCCTAATAACATCAGCAACAGATACCGGTCATTTAAAACAGGGTGGTTGTTGAATCTGAAAGATACATAAGAAAATATGAAAACCACTTTCCTCTCCTTCCCTTAAAATCAAAACAATATAATATAGTTACAGATATTAGCTTAAAAATGAATAATAACTATCTAAATAATTACAGACATTCAGTAAAGATTTCTAGCATATACAACAAGAATATTAAATAATTTATATTCATTGTTTTTGGCTATAATATTAAACTACTCACACCTTATTGGAAAAATGGAAAAAGTACCCATAATTAATAAACCCACAGTGACTACCTTGAAAATAAATTTCTATTATAAGTTATGAACTTCATAACTACTGTAATAGAATTTGAAATGATAAGGGGAGGGTACAGTTTGGGCATTTTTGGAGATAATGATTCCTCCAAACTATTCCCAGCAACTGTCCACCATTAGTTTTGTTCATCTGGTCCTGTTTCCTGGCATACTTTAGAGGAATCAAGGCTCTCTAATGTACCAAAAGTATACTCTCCCCTTAATGAATACAAATGGCACATAAACCCTAAAATTTTATAAAAGGAACAACAAACGTGGCTTTATAGGAAGTGACCATAAAGCCAAAATATATGGGTAATGTTAAACCTAAATGAGGAACAAACACATTGGACATACCAAGACCCTACATGTTGATATTATCTATTTCAATATGAACCCTTCTAAATCTTGCTATACACGAGTTAATCACGAGTAAATCTGTAACATACGGTACTGTACATTCTTATAATTATTATTATATTGTATTATAATCCGATATTCAATGGAAAAACTGCTGTGTGTTAGTAAAGGTAATACTGTATGCCAAAATATAGAACATACATATGAATTTGAAACTACGAATACAACTGTTCCACGTATCTAGAATCATAAGTGGCGATATTTAACTATGATCACTTAACTTGTTCACTAACTAATTATAATATAATATGTACACAATGGAAACTAACTCATACAAGTTGAAACATGTACACACTGTGTGTATGCACTTTTTAATTCACCCAACCACTATACATTTGGTGTTAAAAGCTAAGGTTACTACAGTACTTAAATATTATTTAATTTTAAGTGTGTTCAAAAGCAGAGATCAATCGCCCCGCCCACCCATCACTTCCATGAGCTGTGATGTTACCATTCTACCATGGAGATAGATAAAGATTCAATACACCCCTTTCATTCTTACACACATTGCTTCCTATTTACTGTATGTCTAATCACCAATTTTATGAAACCGAGATATCTTGGATTATGAAGCTGCAGAGCAAAATATTTTTCCTATGGCCTCACAACAAAAACAAAATGTGAAAATTTTGTGTACAGGGCATAACCTGTCTTTTTTTGAACAATGGCCTTTTCTGCTACTTACAGTGCATGCCAATAAAACACAAAGTCAACACATCATATCTGAGTACAGTAGGTTTGCGTATTGCACGTGTTCTCAGTGCGTGATTTACCTATTGAGCGACAAACCCCAAACCAGCACCTTTTATTACCTTACGCGCGATGCTTCCACAGCACGTTTTTGTGGCCAAGAGTGCCCCAATTAAGCAGTCTTTCCCAGAGGCGGGTCTAAATCCAGTTTCTGTGTGACCTTAGTCACTCCCCAAACTCATGCTACAACCAGCCACTCCAGACAGACAGACAGACAGACAGACAGACAGACAGACAGACAGACAGACAGACAGACAGACAGACAGACAGAGACAGACACACACTGTCACTCTATAAATATATTGCCCTATTAACCATTACGTAGTCGATAGGAATTTAAGTCCAAATAACAAACAAAACAAATGCTTCCCTCAGCTGGCTTCTCCCTCTCACTCAGTCAGTCTCCCACTCCCTTGCGCTGTGTGTCCATTTTCACTGTTGCCCCCAACCCTACACCCTATCAACCAACACCTGTCAGCATGTCAAAGGTCGAGCATAAGAAGAAATTCTGGTCACATGCTCTAAAGCTTCAAGTGATTAACTAAAGACCGCAATTATTTATCAAGAGCTACCCCTCTAGCCGTAAAACATGGCCTTATATATTTTTTTTAAGTGGGGAAGGGTTGAGGTGGCTGGAGTATGGTGTGGTCTAAGTTCCAGCCACCAGCCCAAGCAGGCTAGAGTCAGTGTTACTACAGTCAATCCTTTAGTTCTAGCCCAGGCCTTTTCAGTGTTACCATTGTCATGGCTGTATATAGCCCTTTCAGGCAATTATGCAGACTGAGGAGTTATGGTGTTTCTACTCTCGACTGGCTACCAGCAAAGTTGTGCAATAACTCAGCAATCATTTTGATGGAGCGATATCTCACTATTTTCATTATGCGTTCAGTTGTGTCCACCCTTGACTTTGAAGCATTTATGGGCGAAGTGAATGAGATCAACATTGAACGCAGTGCTAGTTGTAGTAGTGGTGAGATTTTGGGAGGTGCAGTGGGGACCCCGATATAGTGAACCCCATCTCACACTTCTAGTGTGCTTTTGGTAACAACTTATATTCATTGCAACTGTGACTCAATCAAATCACAAGTACCAAACACAGTAGAATGTACTGTACCCGGCATATTGCTATATATAAGATCTCTGTATATTGTCAGTGTGAGGCAGTAATTTTCCACATACAAGTATAAAGATATATTCATTCTACTGTATGCTATTCTTATTTGCCCCTCCATCGCCCAAATTGTCGCGCAATATGCGAACCTACTGTATGTTATTTCAGAAATATAATAAAGAACCATACAATAAAGATAAGCTTATGTTTATCTATACCATATGTTCTGAATGAGGTAATAATTCTGAATTGCAACTGCACAACAATCATCCACCTCAAAATATTATAAATATTAGTACTGTATAGGAGTACAGTACTGTATGGTCTTTTATTGAAACACTCACACATGTTATACTGTATAACAAGTAGATGCATCCATACTATGAGGCAAGAGGATGTGGTCTATTAAAGAAAAAAGAAAAGTACAGTATATTGACACTACATTACGCATAATTTTACAACACATCATGCTTATCCCAGACGACAAAAAAAAAAGGGAGAAAGAATGCATAACACTGAACGTTCCCATTACAAGAAGTTCTTTAAATAAATGCATTAATCTATACCTCTCACACTTACACACACATGCAAATCACGACTAGCAGTCAAGACGAAAAATAAACTATTACCCCTGCCCACCCTAAAAGAGTCAGTGGTATCATTACAACAAAAAGGAAGATACTGCACTTTCCTCTCCTTGTGAAGTAGATTAATATCATTTATGGGAGGTGAGGTGTTATGGCAAACTGGGGGTTCCCAGTTCCTCCAAACTCTACTCCAAATAAGACCATCTATACTAAGAAATACAGTAATTATTTGTTTTTCAGCACTCTCTGGAAAATTTACTAGCCTCCAATTGCAGTGGAGGAAATGTAAGCTACTACCCTCCTTCCTTCTAATAATACCACCAATATAGTTGGTTTTGCGCTAGATGACGGTCAACGACCACAGCAGATATCAATAATTTCCATTACTTTAACTTTCTGATGCGTGAATTTCGACCCCAGGGTAAATACCATCTTCCCTTAACGATATTACTTATGGTCATTTACCGTCAGTTACAAAAAAATAAAAATAAAAACAGACTGTAAGTAAAGTATCTCTGGCCTCTGAACAAATGACGAGGGAAGCCTGATCGAGCCTGCACTTCCTCACACTACCAACAAGCCCAGCGTTTTATCACCCCTCGACGATTACTCACATGTCATGAGGATTGCGGGGTGAAGACTGGGATTGAAGGATTCTGCAAGGAACAGGCAAAACTTTAGCTCACAACCCTATGTGAGGCCCTACCTTCAAAGTACAGACACATACATAATTATCTGACCCATGTCCTTCACCTACATACAGCAACATTCTTTCATACTTGATCTGTTCTACATTAATGCAATCTTTCCAAATACCAAACATTTAACATTCCTGAACTACAAGAACATTATACTCTTCCTGAAAGTTACTTTACAGTACGGTATTATAAAATCTTTCATTATTTGCTGGTATAATGTACTACCACAGCACCTAAATACACCATACAGTAGCTAGAAGGGTATTTTAAAAGAACTGTCTACTTACAAGCAGAATACAGTTATAACCAAACTCAACTACCTATAACATATCCATATCTTTTATGAGACCAAGAGATACACTACAGCTATATATATACCTTTACCTACATATCTTGCTATCTCAGTATATTTAAGTATGGTTTATCCATCCTTATCAATTACTGTACCTACATTTATTATCATTTACTGTATTTCATGACAGTTGAAGTCACAAATGATATGAAATGTGAATACAGTATTCTATAAAGTATATTAATTTGTATAATATTATGGCAATTTTCTTATAGAAAAATTTGGTTTCAAATGAAAGGTACTTACATATTATTTTGACTTGCACTAACACTATTTCTACTCATAAAAACTTGCAACTGGTATACTATACGACAGGTAAGATACTGTGCAGTGAAATAAACAGCATGCTGTAATAAAATACTTTCCAACTTCTGTGACTGTTACTGTTAATGGGATAAATAATATTCTGAAGGGAATGTATTATATGTTACATTACATCACTGGTGTACAATACAGTACTGTCTTTAGTTACTGGGTATACTTGCACTGAGTACAATGCCAACTATATTCAAAATTTATAATACAAAATAATGTCAATAAGCACTTCTCAGCATTGTGAGGAGAAATGAAGAATCTGGCAACAGATAAAATCTGTTTATAACTGCAACACTCTCTCCTATTTTTATTTTACTGGACACTACTCTTCTAAACTTTCTCTCCCCTCAGGAGAATATTCAGCATTCACCAAGCTACTTGGTGCAATAGTTAACAGGTACTCTCAATCTTTCACATACAGTATGATCTTTGCCTCTTAAAACGAAATGTGTCTAGGAATCTTGAATAAAAAAATGGACATGATTTTTTATATCTTTCACTCATTTTAACGCTTGTTTCTTTACCTCATTTAATACCAATGATTCACTCCCTGCCTATATCCCCTAAAAAACAGGTGTCAGCATATGAGGAAACAGCCTCCCATTGACAGAAAGACGGGTGTCCTCATAGGTCATCTAGCAAGAATATTTCTTTCCATCAAAATGTACTGACATGAAGTCAAGCAAACACACTTACAGTACTAACATTTTCCAACACTACAAAACTTTAACCAAGATACCACTTTGATTACTACGATGTTCCAAGAGCTACAAATATTAAACAGAGTGTAATTCGTTATGGTACATTGTGAATCAAACTATTCTTTCCTGTCATCAGTGTTACTCTTCCATCCTTTGAAAGAGGGAAATAGGTTCTTCATGAAGGTAACACGTTCTAACAATGTAGATCAAAGTAGACTGGTTGACAAATGGTAATCATATATTGTCATCAAAAGTATGAAACCAGAACCATACAATCTTGACTTGGATACATTATTTGTTTGTACTTCCTAACTTCATGTCAGTACAGTATTGTCGAGTGAAGCTATTCAAGGACATTGTTGACATCTTACATTCTACTAGAAACCTTTCCTCCTGAAACAGCCACATAAAAAATAAAATAAAATAAAAGCCACTTAGAAACACCACTTCCTTAGCCACAATAATCCTGTATCTTCTCTCTAAAACAAATCACAGGTATCAAAATAAATATGTAAAAAAGGACTTGATCATCTTTCTCTTGAAATCTGCAGCTATGGAACTAAATCTTACAACAAACTTTATTTAAATCAGCTGCTTCACATCAGACATTCTGGCTCAATGGCACTCGGTTGTTCTTATACTGTCCCATCTCCCTTGATCCCTTGTACCTTGCTTGAATACATTCCAATAGGAAAATAATGTTGCCACTTGCCCTTTTCAAAAACAGTTCAAGGGCAATGTTTCATATGAATAAATATATAGCAATAAAGAGCATTAGATATATCACCCCTATGAAATGTCCACAAGTTAAATCCGGGGTCAGACTGGTATAAAAATTATGACCATGAAAGACAGAAATGAAGTAAAACTTAGGCTCAACACTCTCAAGCTAAAATTAACTGTAAAGTAATGCATGAGCTTTTCCTATCCATATCATGTTTCCTGACAATGTGTAAAGCATATCTTGTTCTGATGAAATGAAAGATGACATGCACATGACTATAGAAACAAAATATACTGTATGAAGAATATTTATTTACTTTAGCTTAGATGTGAAGGTGGATTTTTGAAGTTGGGTGACTGGCATGGTGAGCAAGAGTGGGATGGACAGCATGTGTCTACCACCATGTCTAGAGGGTAACTGAGAGGCTACCGGGCCTTGAAGCCGGGACAGCCTGTGGGTCAAGAGCCCCAGTGAGGATGTCTGTCCAACTGACAAACAACGTACTGTATGTTTTTGACAAGGAAGAAATAAATTATAACTACTGAATATTTAATTTCAATTTCACTGTGTATCAATATACTGTATATGGTTAAATATATTCATGTCAGTGATCCATATATCAGCACAATCACAAGAAGCAAATCACTGTTGTGTGCTAATCCCCATATTAAAACAAAGTAGGGGCTCCAAAAACACATATGAATAAATGAGGTCGGAAGTAAACAGAGAGAGGGACAGAATACCCAGTGAAATCAGTCATACACATTCACTCACCCTTCCAAACCCACAAAATATTCAGCTTCCCACCCACCCCACAAGATAGCCTGTATGGTTTACAAAACGAAAAATATTTACACACTACTTCAACCATGATTTATGAATTTGCCAATAAACTTGTCAAAATGTCATTGTGCAGAATTATAATTCACTCATAGTTTGTACAGTATTTACATATACAGTAGTCTTATCAAACTGCCATTACACTCATCAAAGTAGTCACTTAAATTTAAAATGTTTTCATTGCTTGTATCAAAATATGAAGTTACTGTCCTTCATAACAAATTGTATATCCAACACTTGTCATGTAATCCTACACTTACCTGCATCCAGAGTGCACTTCTTACATGGTGATCTGGAGAGCATTACTATGAACCAAACATCAGATAAAGCACTGATCACCAACACTACAATACACATTTAGATGGAAAATTTCTGAGTGGCAACCCAAACTTCTGCATGCATATCACTCCAACACTCACCTAGACTGGTCCTCATTGTGAATTCGTTTGAGTTCCCTAATGTGAAGATTTCTCTCCCTTTCCAACTTCTCCATCTCCTGCTGCAGGTCGATGTCCTCCTTTTTTAGCGCAGTTTGCCGCAACTGTCAACATGATATAATGGTTAGTGATTTTTTAAATAAAGCTTGTTAAAATTTTCAAGAACTGCAAATGCAACATGTCATGATTTACTATTAACCATTGTGAGTAGTCATAAAAGGTTTTGACAATTGTAACAAATTCAGATGAATATGCACATATTAAATTTGGCACCCTTGGAGTAGACGTGGAAAGACCCAAGACAATAACCTAAAAATATGTGAATAGCATGCAAATTATTACCTGTAGATAAAAGATATCTACCAAGTAGTAAAAATGTAAAACAAAACAAACTGCAGGGACTACTTTACACCTAAATAGCTATTGTCAGGTCAGGTAGTGTGGTGTTATGTGTCATGTTATGTAATATCTTGGCATGAAAAGATATTCATAAGCTGTCCTAGGACACATCTAATAGCTTTGGTAATTTTTTCCATTAATATGTTTGCATAGCTGGAACTTCTGGCCTGATTGACCAAAATGTAAGAAACAAGAATAACTATAAACAACCAAACTTTAAGGGAGACAAAGGAATCTCAGTAGTGTCCTGCCATAACACTTTTTACACTATTGACACTGACAATAGTACCTCCCTGAATCAAAGCTGTATACCATCATCATTGTTATCAAGACCACTTTTCCTTTGCCTAGAAGTGGCTTACAGTGGGAGATTGCAGAAAGAAGAAATACAAAATAATACATCTCTCTTGAAACAGCTCACTTGTCTATGAAGATATTTAATAGCTTGATACAGCTTGTCACCATTAAAATAAGATATATTGCATATATATCAGATATACAATAGAATGGTTGTTTACTAACTTTTAGTATCTCTTCTGACTCGTAGTATTCCTGTATGGTGAGGTCACGGTGGTCATGCTCTCCTCCTAAACCATTGGGTAGGTTGCCAATTACTTGGCTTTGACTACTGTTCGCTCCTCTTTTTCTTGAATTACTTCCACTCTCTACTGGCTTCCGCTTCAACAACAGCTTTCGTTGTCTGTCAATTTCCTCCTTGTTTGCCTGGAGTTCCTCTTGCCGTCTGATGTTGAAAGAGGGAATGATAATTTTTAGTTTAATATTGTTTATATATGGATAAGATCTTATAGCTTCCATGGTATTGTTATTTCATCATACAGTACCGGTATATCATTTAACTCTTATTCCTAAGATGATGCAGAAATATCTTTTTAGAGGCTGTATCTGACTATGAAATCCATTTTGTTAATTAGTCAAGCAGAATATCCTTAATGCTTTCAGATTGTTTATGCACACATCAACTTAACCAATAAACCTATATATCTTTGGGAACTATACATAATAATGGAATGGAGTTAGCACTTACTTAGTAATTTCCTGAAAGGCATATCCATCTTGCCAGTTTTCCTGGAAGGTGGCTCCAACTCGCTGCGTTACAAACTGGCCAAGCCTTAATCGATTTTGCATGCACTTTTGCCGGGCTTCTTTCTTCTCTATATTAGATTTTTCAATTTGTAATTTTTTAACTACTTCAATACATTTATTAATTTGTAGCTGCTTCTGTTCAAGCAGTTTATTTTGAGTCTGTAGCTGTCGAGACAATTCCTCATTTGTCTGAAATTAAAAATAAAATTACTGTTATAAGACCTATATTACAACTGGCACATATACACATCCATACATAATATATTATAGCAGGCCTTCAACTCCAATGCTGGAGGTAGACCCGTCATGTTGCACTCATGTGCTCCATGATGAAATTAGCTAAGGAAATCTTACAACCGGGACGTCGGAATAACAAGTAAATAAATCCCCTATTATAATTTTCTATCTATCCATCTATAGCTCTGACGCCTCGCTCCCTTTGGGAACTCCCTCCAAGGGGGTGGCCACGGCAGAAGTGTCTCCAGTTTTCCCTGTTCCAACACTCCCTCCTTACTTGTTCAAACCCTCCTCTGCCCCTTACGTTTCTCTCCTTTACATACTCTTCTAGTCTGTTTTGCCATCTAACTGGTGGTCTGCCTCTCACACCACATCCCACAACTTCACTTCTATACACCTTTTTTACAAACTCCTCACCTTGTATTCAATTTTCTATTGAATAATCATAAGATAGTGACCAGCGATAATACTTCAGGTTTATGTTGTACCTAGAAATGAAAATTTATTGTGTCTGTGCCAAACTTTACTACGAGTTAAGAAAAAATGCATCAATACTTGTTTTTCCTATGATTACTTCAATCATTATGAAAATATTTGAGTCATGAGGATAAATACAAGAACTAAATCTACTGTTCATGCATTATAATTCTTGGGTGCTCTTCAATCCCTACTTATACTGATTTTGTCCCCACACACATGCAATCGGGATTTTTCATAGGTTAACCGTATCTACAGGTTAACCCTATCTTCTTCCTTTCTCTTGCTATGCATTACATTTTTATTGTAAATTACTCTTAGCACTTTCCCCCACTAATTCTACCCTACCTACATTCTCTTCTATACCTCCCTAGCACACTATCCAGTACTTGGATAGATGATCCCAAATATTTAAATTCATCTTTGTTATCCTTACTCTATGCAGTCACACTATTCTGCTGCTCTTCCCCTCAATCAATAATTCAATGATTCTTTACCATGAATTATTCTGTTCATTTAAAATCCTTGGACCTTTCTTCACAGAAAATTTTGTTTTAAGAATTATAAAGTGGAACTTATGTTAGCTACTTACACATTGTAACTTGTCGATTCTTGAGTTTTTGGCCTCCATATCCATAGAAGCTCGACTTTCCATCTCTTCAACCTGCCGGTATGTTATGTCACTCTGGGTGGCACGATGGGTATGAGGCACACCTCGGGGTGGGGGCATCAACCCCACCAGTGTATCACCTAACACAGCACTAGGACCAGTCTGCAAAGCCACAATATACCCATCAGCAAACATCAACGCATAACATACTAGATTTAATATTATCGACATTTTTGTTCAGTGTGTTGTTTATTGCCATATTTAATATACCAAAAGAAGTAGTCCTTCCTATAAATCATGGTGACTAAAGTAACATATTATTAATAAAACTACCACAAGCAGTGCTGGGTCTTGAACTCATAATAGCTGTACACAGGTAAAAGTTGTACAGTGACTTATGGATCACTAGCCTGTATGAGTAACAGTTTTCAATCAGTGTGGGCTTCAGTCTCAGCACTGTCTGTAGTATTTCATCTTATTATTGAACTTTGAAATTCAGTGCTGGAAATTTAATGCAAACCTTGCCTACCTAACAGGCTAAGTAAAATTTACATAAACACCAGGATATACTAAAGAAGAAACAGATAACTATCTCCATACTAACTGCTATGAAGCTCTCAGCAATCATCATTCTGGCATTGGTTCCTCCAACTCCTAGGGAGGGGAGGCTCTTTTCAACTGGTGTGGGCGAGTATTCAATTGTACGACTTGGTGGTGCATGACAACTCATCTTTTGGATGGAAAATAAAGAGCTAATAGTAGGTAATGATTATCCTTATACGTGGAAATTACAAGTATAATAATTCAAATGATAAACCTGCCATAGTTACACTGAGGAATAATTTAAAAAGGTGTGACCATCATTAAAAAAGATGTTCCCATATTTATCACGGTGTAAAAATATTTGTCACCAATGTACATGGAAGAACAGATGCTCTTTGTAATTTTTTCTGCCCACATTATTTGTATGTAAATGTGTTTTAAACAATTATTCACAATTTCTTAAGATTTTCCTTAAGTTGAGGAAAAATAAGGGACTACAAGACTTTTTCAGGTTGATGAGAGCAGCATTGAGCTTCCTAACCTTCCTTAAATATTTCTATACTGCTGACTTTTTTTCCAAAATTCTCTTTCAGTCATTTTATACTTAATCACTGGTACCCACAAATCCCAGTCACCACACGACGATTTTCAAATTCCAATAAAGTACTGTTCCTGGAGAAAAGTCACCACTCACCATATGGCTGAACTGTGTTTGTGGGGAGGGAATCTTGGCACTAGGATGTCTGTGAGGGGAATTAGTTTGCTGCTGCTGCTGCTGTTGTTGTTGTTGTTGTTGCTGCTGTTGTTGTTGTTGTTTGAAATAATCATTAGTTTTCTTTGCTTCAGCGGCTCTGCTTATCTTCGGTGGTGGTACAGCCCCTCCTCCTTCGTCATTCTGTATTCCCGTGGTAACACTTTTTCTCTTCCTCTTCCGTTCACTGGGGGTTCTCAGCTGGGCTTTGTCTGGACTGGTGCTCTCCTCTCTGTCTGAAGAACCTGCAATATGAGAAGCTATAATTCTACCAAATATGGACTATTCAACTGACCCTTTATTTCAAGGAGTAGCTTTATCTCCAGCAAGACCTTATCTCACACAAAGGCAATGTGGCTGACACAAGCAATTATTATAGCATCTTAACAATAACACTGGTATTATGAAGAAAGACTGATCCAGCCCCAAGGTGGCTTTTAACTCATTTTGTAAAATATTTCTATTAAGTATTCATGTGAAAATGGCAATTAATCCATACAACAATTGCAATCCAGATGTAACTATGGACATTTTTATGTATCCTTAGGGTTCAGTGAGGGCTATTAATCACACCCATTTATCTTTAAGTATCAGGGTATGAATACAATAAATATAACTAACCCGTACTCAGGTTTGAGTCTTGTCTTTCCAAAAAGATAGGTTGAGGCTGTGACCCTGACCCAGACATGGACATAAGAGGCTGGGAGGAATTGGGAGTGCTGGGACCACTCCCAACAGTATGTAACTGAAAGTTCAATCAATTGTCAATATGGCATAAAATTATACTATCAATAGCAAAGTTGTTCAACATTGTTTGAAGTTTCTCCCTCCCCATAAACCTTGAAGAAAAAGACATGCACAAAGATGAACAGTACCATACAGTTATTAACTATCAATACTAGATATAATACCATACTTTTTAGTTACCAGTATTTATTCAAAATAGGATCTTTAGACAAGATGACAAATTGGGCAGGTGCTTGATCACCCCAACATAAGCATATTCACTATCATAAAAGTGCTGCACTTGAATAAATTTTTGAGGCATTAAGTTCATAATTATTTAAAATGGCATGCAGTAATTCAAGTAGCAGTTGATTCTAAGATGAAGGATAGTATTTCCTAAAGATAATACCATTTACAGTATATCAAAGAGATACTTTAGTGGAGGGTTAAGAAAGGCCTCTCAGTACACCCTTTAGTTGCATAACTTGACAGTAAATTGGAGAGCTACTGAATCCTCAACACTATATAACAAAACTGATCCAATATTATTAACATTGGGGTGATTTGTTTCCCGACACAGTTTAGAGGAATCATTAGCCATCCAGTTTACCAATAATATGTTCTGCCCTTAACATTACCAACAGTAGTAATACTTTCCATACCCTGCCTCCAATTCTTGCTTCAAGGAGCTCTTGTTTACGAGGATCCAGGACATTGAAATGATCCATCTTAAAGCCTGTCACCGCTCCTGTTGAAAAAAACAAACATATTAGTCATCATAAATACAATAAACATTAGCCTAAAAATATTAATAACTATACAATATATATGAGTAATACCAGGTACTATATTCTGTAGATTCTTATTACAGTACAGTACTGTATACATCACAGTACATTTTGGTTTTGGTATGGAATTCATATAAGCCTACCCCACCTATATTATATACCTGGTAATGTATTTTCAGGCAACATAGTCCTGATACAACATTGTTCAATAACTACAGTCATCTCAGTTATTATAAATTTATCTGGTTCTGTCTACCCACTATGTAACAAAAATGTTGTGATATGGGGGCTCTTGAAATCCTTTATTTTTATATGGTTCCGACTGATAATGTCGATGTTAAGATAAAACATTTTAATTACTTCACCAAGCTATAATACAGTATCTACCATAAAATGTCTGTGCCATTAACGAATGTACAGTATAAGGCATGACATTAGCTGTCATTGTAAACACACACATTCATCTATCATGATTAGAGAATCAGTAGTTACTCTATAATATGAATCCGAAGAACATATGAATTTAATAGACCTCAGAAAGCCTGTTGGCCCAGTTCTTGGTTAAAAAATTACTATTACCGGCACAGTACAATCTAAAATATGTATCTTAGGCCTATGAAAAACTACCATAACAGAAATATCCTGCAGTTTTTCCAATTTACGCACTCTCATCACAAACATTATTGGTAATGGAATCCAATAGAACTTTCTACCAAAATTATTTCTTTGCCAGTACATAATAAAAACCTGATATCTTTCAACAACCCAATTACAAAGGACATATAATCAATAAGTTACATAGTGCAATAATTTAGATTAACTTTTAGACTGGATTACACCACATTTATATCAGGCAAAAAAATATATAAACTGAATACAGTACTTTATCTATACAATGTTCCCAAACCAACCTTCAGAAAACAACCACACTGATATACCAAAGCAAACAGCTGA
Source organism: Petrolisthes manimaculis (assembly GCA_034508575.1). NCBI lineage: Eukaryota > Metazoa > Arthropoda > Malacostraca > Decapoda > Porcellanidae > Petrolisthes > Petrolisthes manimaculis. Next base: position 25,875 of record JAWZYT010001342.1, on the reverse strand, counting down.
TGACTAATGAATGTAATTAGGTCTGCAGTAATTAAATCGTAAAAAATATCTCCAGCCTTCCACCTTTCAATTTCCTCAAATTGACCCTAACTAACGTTAGATGAACTGGAATTCTCATTATCTATAAAATTCCCACCACAGATAGATCACATATAATCACAACACTTGGCAGTGACATGAAAGCTTCTCCACACAGATAATTCCCCAGCCCTAACTCTAACACACATCAAACCATATTCAAGAACGTTTGTGGTGCATACCATGGTGTGGTTCTAGTACGATGGCTCTAGAGAAAAACAACTGGGTCATCGTACCAGTACCACACCATCGAATACACCATGGATGTTGTTGAATAACATCCAATATTTTCCACTTCCCAAATCATCAGAGGTGAATGAAGTAAGGTGGGGATATTGTCACATTTCCCCACATTTCATCGACCAAGGAAAATTACCAGGCAACATTACGCATACCATATGACGTGACAGGGGCCATGGGTGAAGAATTGGGTGTGAATAGACGACGGTGTTTGTCAAAATGGGCGTGAGAGAGGGTCGGGATCGTCCATGACACCTTCCTTGGCCCACCCTGCCTTCTCTCCGCCATACACTTTTTATCTAATAATTTCCACTCTAGGGTTTTTTTAACACTCTTCCTGGGCACTCACTGCTTCCACCTTCCCGTATTATATATCTCTACACGTAAGAATTCCCGGGTGCTTCTTTTTTACAAGGGACATGATATGGTCCACGAAAAGCGAATGTTTACCAACTCGCCAGCCATCGATTCCAGGCATTATTGGTCAAATATTTCACTTACCCAACGACATTTCGGCATAGTGGCCTCGTATTCCATTACTTCATGGTAGCAGGTCCCGGCACACACTTATAGTTGGGTCGAAATACCTTCCACACACATGTAAAATCGATGAAAAATAGCAAAATCTTCAATCCCCCCCTCCTTCGTCAACAATGAAGGGTATGAAACGCGTTAGCCGGCAAACTAACCATATAGAAAACGGCACCATCCAACAACCATTTCTCCAATATTTTGGTCTTTTTCTGGTCTTTTTAGGGGTTTTGTCGTGTGTAAGCAATGATAATCTTGGTCAAAATATATATTACAGAGTCACATCTGATGTATACACATCATAGGCACCAAAAATAAGACGCGACCATCCATCCGCCATTGCTGCTCTATTATTTTGTACTTTTTCTGGGTTTTATCGTATGTAAGCAATGATAAACTTGGATAAAATATACATTACATAGACAAATCTGAGGTATACACATCACGGGTAAGAAAAATAAGCAACGTCATGAAAACAAAAGAGGTGTGGGATTTGTATATATGATGATACACACCTGTGGACATGGAATTCCAAACTTATTACACACTATAAGTCTATTAATTTTGTAATTAGTATGATTATATTAATGAAAGATTATTAAACTTTTCATATGAAAATCCCTAATAGCCTATGAGTGTAAACGAGAAGTGGCAGATACGTGACATACATAAAATTTAATGGTACACTTCTTCCGTGAATGAAAAATGCGTAACAGGGCAAATTTATTTAGTTATGCATTAGTAAGCCTAACATCTGAGTGTAATGACATGCCAGAGAGGTATGACTGAGAGAAAGGAGTCAACATGGCAGACAGGGAGGAAGAAGAGCAGAGTGTGGCCCGGTGGGAACTGAGTGGTGGTGGTGGTGGTGGGGTGAGGTGCTCAGCTGCTCCTCCCCTGCCCTCAATGTCAACCCACACAAATAAAGTTTTACACGGAAAAAGCCCATATTCCCTCTGTTTTTGGTAGACTGGAAACATTATTGATTCAAAAATGGTCAGTCGGTATCAAGGGGGGGGGTAAGGATTCAATATGGCGGTGAAGGCGGAGGTGGAGGAGGAGGAGGCAGAGGGATGGAGGGAGGGACTAGGGAGGGTGAGAGTGAGACAGGGAGAGGTGCACGTAGAGAGCGGACACTACAATCCCGCAGCGGCCGGTATACAGAGGTGGTCGCTGAAGCCGGTGGGCGCATGGTGGCGGGGCGGGGGGTGCGGCCTGCCTCTCACATGCTCATATTATAGCCAAACTAACATTTCCCCATAGCTGCCTATTAATGACAACTGGGTTTACTTGACTATTACTTCACTACCGAGTACCATTTTAGCCCCGGGTTGCCTGTGATGACTATAGCTTGACTTTTACTTCACTACCGAGTACCATTTTAGCCCCGGGTTGCCTGTGATGACTATAGCTAGGCCCGTTTGAAGGTTGTACGGGAAGGACACACACACTACCAGCCTTGATATGTGCAATAAGTGCAATCTGGCAACGAAAGCGCAAGGAAGGAAGGAGAGAGAGAGAGAGAGAGAGAGAGAGAGACCCTGTGTGTGTGAAAATGGCGATGAGAACAGCAGGAATTAAGGCTATTCACGGGGGGTTTATATAGCACTACATCTTAATAATCTATTCCCTGGGTACATAAACAAACAATACGGGTACATGTTTATCTATCCCCCACCTACACACATTAGATAGGAATTACGTAGCGCTTTAAATCATCATGGGGGAATGCAGGTAATGGTAGTGGTGACAAATGGAGGCTTAGTAACGTGAACAGCTGATAATATGACACTTATCAGAACGAGACTTGTGACATTACTACATCTCTATCTCTTACTACTTATTATTAATATTACCTTTACTCTTGCCCTGCCATACCGAAATTTAGATTAATACTCATATACCATTTCTCACTTATTATTTACTTTGCTAATAAACCTTTTTTATCATACTGAAATTTAGATAAGTAGGCCTATTCATTTCCTATTTTCGACGACTGGCTTGTATAAATGTACACTGAATGTATGTATGTTACACTAGCCTAACAATGTATATAGAGTAAGTAGTTGGAGAGGTAGAGTGAGGGCTGTTGATATTTTGTGATGCAGGGATGATAGCCTAGTGGTGGGCCGCGCCTCATGCATCCATCGGTTTATTCCATCCTTGCTTGTCGGTGTGCGCATGTTTTGTCTATTTGGGCGGTAGGCGAATGCGCACTATGGATTTGATTATACTTAACATGTCAATCAACGTATGCGGTATGCTTGTATGGAGCGACAGTGGACGAAATAGCAACACCATTGTTATATTTACCGGATATAATACAGTGATACAGTAGCCTAATTTTCCCTTTAAGGCCACGCATAATTTTAATCCTCTATAATTATACTTGAATTATGTGGTGTTTATGTCTGTTCGTCTGTCCCAGGGGGCTAAAAATTTGTCCATCTAGGTGACATGACACACACGAGAGAGAGAGAGAGAGAGAGAGAGAGAGAGAGAGAGAGAGCAGAATATGACACGTTCCTGAGTATAGATATTCTATACAATACACAATGTATGGTATAAAAGTGTACAATACAGGTGGGTTTAGATGTGTACGAACGAATACACAATTTATATGCGCACTTTGTATGCGCAGTGCGTGTTTATAACTTTATTTGAGAGAAATGGGGATTACAAAGAGAAAAATGGTTGTTACAGATATGAGGGATACAAAGAGAGAAATGGAGGTTACATACACAAACACAGAGAAAAATGAGGGCTACAAAGAGAGGGAGAGAAGTGGGGGTTACAAAGAGAGGGAGAGAAGTGGGGGTTACAAAGAGAGGGAGAGAAGTGGGAGTTACAAAGGGATATGAGGTGGTGTGGCAATAACATAGGAGAGAGGATGGACGGAGTAAGATGGGAGAAGGGGACATAGAAGAGAGAAGGGTGAGGAAAGGGGGAAGGGGGAGGGGGGGGGAGAGGGACGTTTTGTAATGAGACCATGGAGGGAGGGAGGGAGGGTGGGTTGAGGGGGGTGAAAGGGTCAAGTAGGGGGGTGATAACTGAATAGGGAGGAGAAGAGAGGTAGGAAGGAAGGGAGGGTGGGAGACAGACAGCGTGAGAGGATATAAGAGTGTGTGTGTGTGTGTGTGTGTTATGCTTGAGAGTACGTGAGCAGTGTGTGTGTGTGTATGTGTGTGTGTGTAAGGGAGAGGGGTAGAGAGTGAGTGTGTGGGCGGCAGGGCGAGTATGTTAGAGAGAGAGAGAGACAGACAGACAGAGAAAGAGAGAGCTGTGTTGAGAGAGAGAGAGAGAGAGAGAGAGAGAGAGAGAGAGGGTGGATGGGGAGGGGGTGAGGGGTGAGTAGGAGGTGATGTGATGCTGAAGCTGAACGTGTGTGTGTGTGTGTGTGGCAATGGGTAGGGAGGAGGGGGAGGGGGAGAGGGAGGGAGGGAGGGAGGGAGAGGTAAGAGAAGGAAAACGGGTGGGAGGTTGTAGAGAGAAGGGAGGTCTGAAGGAGAGAGAGAGAGGGATTGATGGGAGACTGATTGTTGAGAGAGAGAAAGAAAGAGAAAGATGAGGCTTGAAGAGAGACAGACAGAGAAAGAGAGAGAGAGAGAGATTGATTGATGAGAGGGATGTGGGATAGAAAGATGAGGCTTGGAGAGAGAGAGAGAGAGAAGGGAGGGCTGGAAGAGGACTTTAATCAGAGAGTGAGAGAGAGAGAGAGAGAAGGGAGGGCTGGAAGAGGACTTTAATCAGGAGAGAGAGAGAGAGAGAGAGAGAGAGAGAGAGAGAGAGAGAGAGAGAGAGAGGCGTGAGAGAGGCTAGGGAGGGAGGGTTTGAGAAAGGGACATTTCCTACTATATAACTCCAACCAGCAGATCCAGTAGGGAGGTGGGGGAGGGGGAGGGGGGGAACTAACAACATCAGAACTATAAACCTTTTTAAAGAATTGTATTTTTGATCAATATTTAAATTATCAAAAAAAAAATATTATACATATTTATTTACTAGGTATATAATGTATCTACATATTTATTTATTTATTTATTTATTTCCGGTATGTTCACGTCATGACTTCCAAATAAAAGATTATAGTTATCACCACCTCTTAGTAAATGACTGTGTTTATTTATCTATTATCTCCTCCATCAACGTTTTCCTTCCTGTGTCGATAATAATAATAATAATAATAAAACTGAAACTACTACTACTACTACTACTACTAATAATAATAATAATAATAATAAAACAAAAACTACTACTACTACTACTACTAATAATAATAATAATAATAATAATAATAAAACAAAAACTACTACTACTACTACTACTACTACTACTACTACTACTAATACTAATAATAATACTAATAATAATAGTCATCTGTATTGGTTCTCATGGCCAGGCAAAAGGATTATTATCATTCTAAATACTGGTTTATCTCTTTTGTCAACAACTGAACAACTCCCACGTCACTATACCACGTACAGTACATGATTGTAAACGGAAATATTATGTGAAAATGCAAACGGATGTATGTATGTGTGTGTGTGTAAACGGAAATGTGTGAAAAATAGATGAACATGTGAAAGGATAATAATGTATGAATGAAAATGGTCAGAGAGAGAGCAACCTAACCCCAGAGAGAGAGAGAGAGAGAGAGAGAGAGAGAGAGAGAGAGAGAGAGAGAGAGAGAGAGAGAGAGAGAGAGTGTGTGTGTGTTACAGCCTACAGAAAATAATAATAATAATAATAATATAACTAGCAGTTGTTTCGTGTGTCTAGGGTAGGGTAGGGTAGGGTAGGGTAACATCCGCTCAGGAAATCAGTCCAACTCAACCTATTTTTTTTAGTTTGTTTTAGGCCCTTCTTTCCTGTATCCCCTTCCCCCCCTCCCCCCCCCCCCATCCACACACCACAACACAACCCCTCTTGTCTCCCTATTTCCGCCTCTCTCTCTCTCTCTCTCTCTCTCTCTCTCTCTCTCTAGGGAGAGTCTTCTACTTTGCTATCCTTATCTACGACTATCACT
>JAWZYT010001342.1:7500-17500 GCA_034508575.1 Petrolisthes manimaculis | reverse complement strand
AAATGGTACGATATGTTTTCCTTCCCAGCGGTAGCAGTGTGGAAAGTAAACAAACCGAGTGGGTTGCCAGGCGTACGATTAAAGTGAAGAGTGTGTAATTAAGTAATTAGTGGGGTGTTTTATGTGACGAAAATGTCCTCTGTCCCCCCTCGTGTACGTCCACTTTCCGTGTGTGAATTCCTGGCGCTGTACGTGGTTACATGACAATTTGTATAGCATGACACACAAACAGAGTCTCTTCATTTAGATATATAGATTATTTAGTAATGAATGAATAAATTTTGCCTTTACTATTTTATTCCCCAACTGTACATTTATCTGGAGCAATTGAATCCTCCATCTATTTCCATTATTTTTGTTCATCTGGTCCTGTTTCCTGGGATATACTTTGGAGGAATCAAGGCACTCCAATGTAACAAAAGTGAATATATCCCCTTAATGTTGAATCTGGAGCAACTGACCTCTCCAAACTCCTCCAAAAAAACACGCCACCCTTGTTTTCATTAGTCTAATTCTGTTTCCTGACATACTTTGGAGGAATCAAGGCACTCCAATGTACGAAAATTATAATATATCTTTAATTTTTAATGAAGCCTGTAATCTTGTATAAAAATTGGGTGATTCTGATTCCTCCTAACCAAGCCACGAAACTAACTCCTTCCATATGGGTGGCGTTTCCTGGTAATGTTTGAAGGACTCCACAAACCTCTTATTTTCTGACTACATCGTGTATGAGAGCTGGTGGTGGCTTCTGATTCCTCCTGACTATGCCACGAAACAAGCTCCTTCAATGTATGTAGGTGTGTGTGTGTGTTTCGTGGCAATGTTTGAAGGACTCGCTAACCTCCAATTTTTTCACTACATCACGGGTGTCCTTATGAGGTATTTATTTATTTATCTATTTATTTATTTAGTATTTGTTACTGGTGAGGAAAACACACACATACACACACACACACACACACACATCTAGGAAACGTAACAAAATCAGAAGAAAGGAGAGAGGTTTGGCGAGAGAAAACACACACACACACACACACACACACACACACACACACACACACACACACACACACACACACACACACCTAAGAAACGTAACGAAAGCAGAAGGAAAAATAAATAAATAAAAGAAAGAGAGAGCGAAGGGAAAGAAAGGTATTTGAACCGAGCAAGCAGCTAGTATAAGTAATAAGAAAGAGTTGGGTTGGGTTGGTAGAGGAAGGGGAGGGGAAGGGAAGGGAGAGTGAAACGAGTCTACTCATGACACCCGCTGACCAGCCTTGACGTCAGCCTTGGTGTTGTGGAGACGACGACGACGATGTTCACACTCTTTTTATCCTTTTTCAACGGTGCCCCGCTCTCATGTTTTATTTATTATTCATACTTGCTTCTCCACACTACTAGTAATTCCAGGTCACACTTGTCACTCGTTGTAAAGGGTAGAAACCTCGTTTTGTTAACTTGGAAGGCTATGACACGAAAATACAGATTGATAACACATGTAGTTTGGAGGAATCAGGCAGCTGTTTCCAATATACATAATAAATCAATCAATAAATAAATAAATACATAAATAAATAAATAAAATGAGGTTCTACCCTTACATCTAAATTAATCACCTTGTGTTGTTGTTTTTTCACAAACAAAACAAAAACAATATCGTGTTCAGAGCTTGGTGAAAAAAGAAAGAAAGAAAAAAAACTTATATCCCGTACATAACGAATCCATTTTTCGATCTTACTGCGGTTTGTATATAAACTGTTGTTGTATATAGTGGCATGCGTGGTACCAGAATAGTTCCTTGTATGTACTGTGTGTTCGAGGAAGGAATGTCAGGAAGGTGACACCATTTTTGTACACATTTCACCATCTTTTGTCACTTTAAGAGGATTTTTTTTAGAGTACAGTACAATGATTCTTCCACAGTATCCCTATGCTTGGAAACATCAGGAAATAGCCTAACAACAACAAAAAAAAAAAAAAAAAAAACGGTGGCCTGCCTGTTGCTTGGAATAGTTTGGAGGAATCATTTACTTCACCCAACAACAAAAAGTAGTCACTGAATGTCAAATAAGAACCAATAGTAATTTTTATAGTATATCATAACTTTATTCCATTGATCCCGTAGTGAAGGCATGTACAGTTGACAAAAAAAGTATTGCGACAAATCTTGATAGAACTTTAACCCTAGTAATATCCTCAACTATTTGTATGATGGACTATAAACATGTATAACAGAAGGAAATATACATATCCTTCTGTAATACATACTTATATATATATCCCTACAAACAACTATAAATGGACATTAATATATTTAATGTTGTATCAATAGTTGTCGCAATACCTTTTTGGGCAACTGTACAGAGAGAAAGAAAGAAAGAAAGAAAGAAAGAAAGAAAGAGAGAGAGAGAAAGAAAGAGAGAGAGAGAAAGAAAGAAAGAGAGAGAAAGAGAGAGAGGTGGGTCTTAAAATGCCGTCACGAAATCGTACGTGTTAATCCCATAGAGTTTTGTGAATGTCTGCGTCATCGAGGTAAGTTTGTTTTTGTTGTTGTCGTCGTCTTTGTGTTCGTTAAAGTTGTTGTTGTTGTTGTAAATGTCAATGTCGTTGTTATCGTTGTTTTTGTTGTTATAGTGGTTATTGTTATTATTGATATTAATGTAGAACACGCCTACACACTATACACCCCCCCCTCATACACACACACACACACACACACACCTAGAAAACGTAACGAAATAAGAAGAGAGGTTTGGTGAGAGAAAACACACACACACACACACCTAGTTTTGCAGTGATGAACGCTACTACGGCACCTCACACTGACTTAATTAAGGATCGTGTATGAAAATTGGGGGCTTTTGATTCCTCCTGACTATATCACGAAACACGCTGCTTCCATGTAGGTGGTGTTTCGTGGCAATATTTGAAGGACTCGTGTATTTCCAATTTTCCGACTACATCACAGTCAAATAATTGGAGATAAATGAGTCCTCACACTCTGGTCAGAAATTATGTATCACGAGTGGTGGACCTTCTTGAGTTAAATGGAATCGTGAGTGTACAGACCAGCTAATGACACCAGCAGGACAACAATTACCCCCCTCCCCCGGAAACATATCACCCTTTGTGGAAACTATTATGAAACTTCTCACGAGTTTTATTTTGTAAGTACAGTATTTGTGTGTGTATAAATCATGCAGCCAACTAACTAATAGTGAAGTAAATTGCATATTGGCTTCCTATTCGTGAAGTCCCCTTTTTCAGGTACTAAAGTTTTTCCACAATATCTGCTTTACCTACACATTCATCCACCACGTATAATGTTGACACTAACCCTGCAACCCCCTCCTCCCCTACCAGTGGTGTATGTGTGTTTGTGTGTGTGTGTGTGTAGAGAAATGGGGGAAGAATGAGTCAAGTAAGTGTGTGTGTGTGTGTGTGAGTGTGTGTGTGTGTGTGCGTGTGTGATCAAAGTAACCTTCCTTCCTCCTTTTACATTTCTTGGTGCTGTCTTACTTCACTCTCTCCATTCTCTACACACTCCTCCCTCCCTCCTTCCCCTCTTTTAAAACTTCACACACACACACACACACGCACTCTCTCTCTCTCTCTCTCTCTCTCTCTCTCTCTCTCTCTCTCTCTCTCTCTCTCTTTCACACACTTTCCCTCGTGCGGGCTAAGAATGTGTTTGATAAATTACTCAACACACACGCACATGTACTCGACTGTACTGTCTGTATGTGTGTCAATTTACGCATGTACACACACACACGCACACACACACACACAGGTAAAAAGTACACCCACACACACAGATAAACGATTATACTGAGTCTCACTCACACACACACGTACAAACACACACACAAGGTCACACACACACACACACACACACGCACAAACACAAACACAAAAGGTCACACAAACACACACAAGGTCACACACACACACACACAAACACACACACAATGTCACACAAACATACACACACACATTAGCACATATGTTCAATCTAACCAATAATACAGTGTCTTTGTATATATGTTACAGGCAGATAGTGAAATCAGGCTTTACACGTAATGACTCCACATTTCAGGCCTTACACCAAATAACTAATTCACTTAGTCGGTTCATGAAATGACTAAAATTTCTTGGCATTTCGTGTAATGACTGAAATTTATTGTCGGGCATTTCACGTAATGCCTAATTGCAACAAGTTTGTGAAATATTGACATAATTTAAAAGATAAATTTATTGTCGGGCATTTCACGTAATGCCTAATTGATTCAAGTTTGTGAAATATTGACATAATAACCCTGGCAAAAAAAAAATAATACTACTACTACTTACTTGTCCAGCACGTAGTAACCATGTCGAGACTTGGACCAACTTTGTTGAGCAGCAGTCTTTAGTTCTTCAATGGTTTTATTATACGTTTCCTTAGGTATTAAGTGCCTCTTGCTTTTCTCGAATACTTTAATATGTAACTTTATACAGTTCTCGTTTGAACACATTTTCATAATGAGTTGGTTGGTGCTCTGTCTGTTCTATCGTAGCTTGTGTGAACTCCACTTCCATGTAAACACTGCTAAGCTCCACTCTCAAGTCTCAACTGAGCTACTTCTAGGAGGTATTTCATAACTCCAGGCACCGAGTTTAATATGAACCTATCATTATTTACTGTTTCGAGTCAATTCACTCGGTCTAGGTCTATAGAATATTAGAATATTTGGGGCTTCGAGCCATTTCGCTTGATGCCTAAACCAGTTGAGGCACTTATAAGCCTGATATGAATATCGATATTTCAGTCATTACACGAAATGACTAGAAATTTTTAGTCATTTCATGAACCGACTAAGTGAATTAGTCATTTCGAGTAATGCCTGAAATGTTGAGTCATTACGACGTGTAAAGCCTGATTTCACTATCTGCCTCTAACATATACACTGTATAGTGGGTGTATACTATAGGTTTGGGGGTATATCCTTATAGTATAGTAGTGTATACTCAAGATATACTCCTATGTATGTGTATATGTATGAGTGGGTTTTTATTTATTTATTTCTCTCTCTCTCTCTCTCTCTGTGTGTGTGTTTATTATGACCCCGTCCCTTTAAATCTTACCTCTAAGAAACCCCCCTCCCCCTTCCCCCCAGACCTTTCTCCTCCCCTACCCACCCTCCCTCCTCCCCCTCCTATACCCTACAGACCTACCCCCAATAACCGTACTCTCCCCCACCCCACCCCCTTCACTAATCCCATCTTACACTCCCCTCCCCCTCCCCCCAAAACACGTACCCTCCCCCTCCCCCCCCCACCCCCCAAACCATCACCCCCCACCCTCGTTCCCACTCCCCCTCTATCCAAAACCATCTACCTACCTCCTCTACCCCCCCTTCACCCCTCATTCCCCTCCCACCTCCCCCACTACTACCTATTTAAATAAAGGGGAAGATTATTCTTTTATTTGGTGAATTGGAGGCTTCTGATTCCTCCAAACTATGCCACGAAACAAATCCCTTATTATTATTTTTTATAGTAGCAATGCAGGCGTCTGTTTTCTCGTATAATTAGGAGGAATCAGAAGCCTCCAATTCTCTAACATGATCACAGGGTCCTTAAGGGGGGGTGGGAATAGGGGGACAGGCTGGGGGGGGGGACAGGCTGGGGGGGGGAGGGTTTGGGGGGGTGCAGGAGTAGGGGGACAGGCTTGTTTTTTTTTTGTTTTTTTTTTTGGGGGGGGGGGTTGGGGGGTGAGGGAATAGGGGACAGGCTTTCTACCTTTGTCTGTCTGTATGTGTGTCTGTCTGTCTGTCTGGTTCTCTGCCCATTTGTCTGTCTGTCTGTCTGTCTGTGTGTGTCTGTGTGTCTCCACCCTGACCTTTCCTGTGGCCCCAGCTCAATATATGACCCTGGAAGGTGTGTGTGTGTGTGTGTGTGTGTGTGTGTGTGTGTGTGTGTGTGTGTGTGTGTGTGTGTGTGTGTGTGTGTGTGTGTGTGTGTGTGTGTGTGTGTGTGTGTGTGTGTGTGTGTGTGTGTGTGTGTGTGTGTGTGTGTGTGTTACTCCGTGTGTTGTGTGTGTGAATTACTCCGTGTGTTGTGTGTGTGTGTGTGTGTGTGTGGTAAGGGTAAATTCTCATGTTGCTAAATTGGAAGTTCTTTGATTACTCCAAACTATGCCACGAAACAAGAGCCTTTAATAATAACAATGATATCATCTGTATACTGGCAAAGTTTGGAGGAAACATTATAACATGTATATAAATATCATACCAGTATTTATTTTCCAACAATATAATAAATACGTTTTTTTTATTACTACACTACAACGGAAATATGATGTAAATTCCAGCCACTCTCTTTACTAATAAAATAATGTATGTATGTATGTATGTATGTATGTATGTATGTATGTATGTATGTATGTAAGTATGTATGTATGTATGTATGTATGTAAGTATGTAAGTATGTCTGTATGTATGTCTGTATGTATGTCTGTATGTCAACTTAAACACAGTAACCTTGGCTTGGGAAAGTTATTGATTCCACCTTTACTATGTCACAAAACAGACGATCTAACACACACACACACAAACACTGAGTAATAACCACAGTAATACAAATACACACATTCAAACTTAAACGAGTCCTTCAATCTCCCCTTAATAAATAAACTAAACTGACTTTGCATTAAGAAAAAATAAAAAAAAGGCAGAGTCGTCTATAAAAAACACAATTATATTATAAATTCCACAAAGAAATTAAAATAAAATAAACTGACTATGCATTAAGAAAAATAAAAAAAAAGGCAGAGTCGTCTATAGAAAACACAATTATATTATAAATTCCACAAACAAATTAATATACTCTTTATTTACATGATAAGTTGTTGACAAGTTGACAATACCACACACACACACACACACACACACACGGGTTATTTGAGGATGAGTGAGACTGAGTATGTTGATGCAGTCACGTCACGCTTACGTCACGATGACGTCTGGTGCGGATGTGACGTCACCATGCAGCGGAGAGAGAGAGAGAGAGAGAGAGAGAGAGAGAGAGAGAGAGAGAGAGAGAGAATACACTGTTTACATTCCACACCACACTGTCAAATGAGCAACTAAATGTATATAACTAAATGTATATATCATATTTATATATGATTATAAATCCTTATTACTATGATGTATTTATCGATATTTGAGTGACATAATAAAACAGCAAAGAAATAAAATAACAGCATAACAGTGAGAAAGTGATATATACAAACTCTTATGGACATTTCTGTACATACATTTCCTTGCAAAACATTGAATAAAAAAATAACTATCCTCATTACAGAATATTTGTTGTTGTTGACATTAAGGGGGTGCGGGAATAAGGGGGCAGGCTGGGGGGGGGGTTAGGGAGACAGGCTTGGGGTGGGTAGCAAGCCTGTACCCCTTATAACGAGGGGACATGAGGCTTTCGACCCACCCCAAGCCTGTCCCCCTATTTCCGCACCCCCCCCAAACACCCCCAAGCCTGTTCCCCTATTCCCGCACCCCCCAAACACCCCCCAAGCCTGTCCCCTACTCCCACACACCCTTAAAAAAATGTGTAGTGGGACGAGTGAAAGAGAAGACGGTTTTTGGGGGAAATTTCCTGAACCGTATTTAGGGTTTCTCCTATTTCATGTTTACCGACAAAACATCAAACGAGCATCTACAGTATATCGATCCAACAACTATAACAATAATAACAACAACGTGTACAATAACAATAACAACAATAACGTGTACAATAATAACAATAACAACAACAACGTGTACAATAACAATAACAATAATAACAACAACGTGTACAATAACAACAATAACAATAACGTGTACCATAACAACAATAACAACAACGTGTACAACAATAACAACGTGTACAACAATAACAACAACGTGTACAGTAACAATAACAACAATAATAACAATAACAACAATAACATGTACAATAAAAATAACAATAAACAAAAACGTGTACAGTAACAACAAAAACAAAAGATTTAAACAATGATCTATTAGGCACTGCAAGACACACAGACAGACAGACACACACACAGACAGGAAAGAAGGAAGGAAAAGAAGGGAATCTGCTGGAGTGACAATGAAGGAGAGAAAGAAAGGAGGAAGGAAGGAAAGAAAGGAGGATTGAAGGAAAAGGAAGGAATTTGGAGTGACAATGGAGGAGGGAAAGAAAGGAGGAAGGAATGACAAGAAGAGGGAAAGAAAGAGAGGAATGGAAAGTGAGGAAAAGAAAGAAATTGAAGGAAGGAATGAAAAGGAGGAGGGAATGAAAGGAAGGGAGGAAAAGGAAAAGGGAAAGAAAGGAAGAAAAGGAAGAGGGAAAGAAAGGAAGGGAGTAAAATGAAGAGGGAAAGAAAGGAAGTAAAGAAAAGAAAGAAATCTGGAGGGAGAATGGAGGAAAAAGAGAGGAAAGGAAGGGAGGAAAAGGAGGAAATTGAAGGAAGGAAAGGGCGGACCATGGAGGGAAATTTCCAGCCAGTCAGCCAACATGGAGAGAAGGGGGGAGGGGGTAGGGGAGGGAAGGGGGGGAGGGGGGAGGGAGGGAAGGAGAGGCGGTGAACTGTGTGTGTTGGGGGGGGGGTATGGGGGGGGTAGGGGAGAGACAGTCTGGCCACCACCAATACCAACAATTTACCACTACTACCAACACTACTACTACTACTACTATTACTAACACTACCAAAATCACTTACAACTACTACCCACACTACTACTACTACTACCACTACCACTATTCTATCACCATCTACCACCACTACCACTATTCTTTCAACACAACTAAAACCACTACCACTATTTTACCACCACTACTACCACACCTACCACCATCCTTCCATCACAACTAAAACCACTACCACTATTCTACCACCACTACTACCACACCTACCACCATCCTTCCATCACAACTACCACCACTACAAACCAACCAACCACAACTACCACTAACCATTAACTAACAACAAAAATCACAACCACAACAACCACAATTCCCACCAACAAACATTTTTAGTGGTTTCGATAAACTGTATCGTGTGAACCTCAATTGTTGTCATCATCATCACTATCACCATCATCATCACTATCACCATCATCACTATTATCACCAACATCACTATCATCACTATTATCACCATCATCACTATCACCATTATTATCACTACCATTTTTATCATTATCACTATTATCATCATCACTATCATCATTATCATCACTATCACCATCACCATCACCATCACTACCTTCCTGCCTATTCTTCACACACACATACACACACACACACACATCACTCCTTTGACACACACACACACACGTAAAATACATACACACAAACACAATCACTCCTCTGAGACACACACATACACACACAAAAGTAAAACACACATACACACACAAGTAAAACACACACACACACACACACACACACAAGTAAAACACACAAGGGAAAAAACACACACACACGAAACCACCCCCCCTCCCCAGAATATTCAAACACCTAATATTTTCCTTTAGTAACAAGTAAGACTAATTTATTCTCGGAGGCTACTGGTTACTCCAAAACAATGCCACGAAACAACAAACTGGTACACACACACACATACATACTGACACACACGCACACACATACATACATACTCAACATAATTATAACAAGACATCATTCGATGGCAACACCGCCCCTTAAAAATGCCAGCAACCACTCGCCCTTTATCATCGTTATTTTTTTGTGACCTTGACCTTCGACTGATTTTGGCCAAAAGTTAATCATTTTGTTTTATGATGAATATCTATCAATAGAAAAAAAATGAACATCATACGGCTAAACCTGTGGACGCTAGACCTAAAACAGACACTTGACCTTTGCTATCTTTTATTTTTGTGTGACCTTGACCTTCGACCGATTTTGCCCAAAAGTTAATCATTTTGTTTAT
>JAWZYT010001342.1:0-2500 GCA_034508575.1 Petrolisthes manimaculis | reverse complement strand
CTTTCATTTCTCTCTTCCTCTCCCTCTTCCTCTCTCTTTCCCTCAATTCTCCTTCTCTCTCTTCCCCCCTTTTTTCCTTACATTCCTCCTTTCCTTCATTCCCCTTTTCCTTACATTCTTCCTCCCACTCTTCTCTTTCCTCTCCCATTCTCTCTCTTCCCTCCTTCAATTTACTACATTCCTCTTCTTCTTCATTCCTCTCTTCCTCTCTCTCTTTTCCTTACATTCCTCCTCCCACTCCCTTCTCTTCTCTCTTCCTCTCTCTTCCTTCATTCAATTTACTAGATACTTCCTCAATTATTATCTTTTGCTTCCATTCCTCCCTTCCTTTTTAATCCCCTCCTCCTCCCCCCTTCTTTCCTCCCTCCCCCTCCTCCCTCCCTTTCCTCCCTCCACACTTGTCTCCCCTTCTCCCCCTCCTCCCCCACCCCCCCCATCACCTCACCTTTCTTCCACATCACCTCCAATGCTAACACACAAACACACACACACACACAGAGAGAGAGAGAGAGAGAGAGAGAGAGAGAGAGAGAGAGAGAGAGAGAGAGAGATATCTATTTAACACATATTCACATTTATCACGTATGAACTGAATTCAACCTAACAAAACACACACAAACACACACACACACACACACCAATACATACGTCAAGTGTAACGAGTCTTCCTGCCACCACCACCGCCGCCATGTTTGTTTGTTGTTACCAAGGCTCACCTGCAAGACGGAACAATAAACAATAAACAATAAACATAATTAAAATAAGGGTATTATTTATTTACATTTATTTACATATTGTTAATGTTTTGGGTTGAGTTGTAGAGATAGAGAGAGAGAGATAGAAACATACACAGAGATAGAGAGGGGGAGGAGAGAGAGAGGAGAGAGAGGGAGGAGACAGAAAGAGAGTGAGATAGAGAGGAGAAATATTACACACAGACACACACACACAATGTCAATAAACAACCAATCAATCAACTAAAACTAAGAATATTATAGATAAAAAAACTGTCACTAAAAATATTATACAGAAAAAGTATCACTGTATATGTGCAAAAAAAATGTCAAGTCTGAATCATATATATAGAATAATAAAAAACAAACCTTCATTAAAAATATCATATAATTATAAGAAAAATAAATGTGATGGAGTAAGTAAGGAAGTGTAGACAAATATAACCTACAAACAACAACCACAACCACAACAACCACAACAACAACAACAACAACCACAACAACAACAACAACCACCACCAACGTCACTGACAATGTTGTTGCAAGTTACTGAAAAGTTCTCCTTCCCCTCCTTGTCTTCCTTCTGTTTCCTTTTGTTGTTTGATGTCCCTCCTCTCTGTCCTTCCTTTCCTTCTTGCTTGATGTCCCTCTGTCACCTTCTGTCTGTCTTTCCTTTCCTTCTTGTTTGATGTCCCACCTCTATGTCACCTTTTCTCTGTCCTTCCCTTCCTTCTTGTTTGCTGTTACCTTCTGTCTGTCCTTCCTTCTTGTTAGATGTCCCAACTTTCTGGCACCTTCTGTCTATCCTTCCCTTCCTTCTTGCTTGCTGTCCCACCTCTCTGTCACCTTCTCTCTGTCCTTCCCTTCTTTCTTACCTGATGTCCCACTTCTATGTCACCTTAATTCTCCCTGTTTCCTGTCCTCCTTTTCCTTCTGTTTCCTTCGTGATGGCTGTCCCACCTTTCTATTTCCCTCCTCCTCCTCTTTCACCTTCTCTGTCCTTCCTTTCCTTCCTTCTGTCTCACCTCTCTATCACCTACTCCCTATCCTTCAATTTCCTATTCGTGCTTGCTGGTCCCTACTCCGTCCTTCCTTTCCTTCTATATCCTATTCATACTTACTGTCCCACACACCTCTCTATCCTTTATCCTATCCTACAAGGTATTCCAGTCGTAGGATGGCCTTTTCTCATCCTCAAAACACACCAATCCTACTCTCCTTTGTTGTACAGCCACAAATGAATATCCTCCAACACATTCCTTCAATCGTAATAAATAAACATCTTGGTAATAAAGATCAACACATGTATATATAATTTTGCAGCACCTCATAATAATAATTATATATACATGTGTTGATCTTTATTACCAAGATATTTATTTATTACGATTGAAGGAATGTGTTGGAGGATATTCTATTATTATTATTATTATTATTATTATTATTATTAAGATCAACACATGTATATATAATTTTGCAGCAACTCATAATAATAATAATAATAATAGAGGGGTTGTTGTTGTTGTTGTTGTTGTTTACTGTACAATATATACTTACTTAATTAAACTACACCATCTTTTTCTTTCTCTCTCTCTCTCTTATTATTATTGTTTTTATTTTTGTTTTTGTTTTCAGTCTGGGAACATCACAGGGGTTTATAAAGTGTAACGTAAGTACACACACACACACACACACACACACACACACACACACACACACACACACACACACACACACATTACACACATATTACAGGTACCGTATAT
>JAWZYT010001341.1:7500-17500 GCA_034508575.1 Petrolisthes manimaculis | reverse complement strand
TTAGGTTAGGTTAGGTTAGGTTAGGTTAGGTTAGGTTAGGTTAGGTTAGGTTAGGTTAGGTTAGGTTAGGATAGGATAGGATAGGTTAGGTTAGGTTAGGTTAGGTTAGGTTAGGTTAGGTTAGGTTAGGTTAGGTTAGGTTAGGTTAGGTTAGGTTAGGTTAGGTTAGGTTAGGTTAGGTTAGGATTGATTCAGGAATGTTGCATAATTTTATATCTAAATCCGAACTGTGACCCAATACCAATTAAACACACACACACACACACACACACACACACACACACACACACACACACTGTACCAGTCCTGATTCTAGTCTCTTCAAAGAATCTGGTACAGTACATTGTTGTTGTAGTGAGTTGTTGGTTGTTGGTTGTTAGTTGTTGGTAGCGAGTTCGGCGGAGTGGTGTTCTTAGGTAATTGATTTCACAAGTTTCTTATTCAAGGCTTAATACATTTATTTATATACACTTATATCTACACAGGGAATGATACTGATGTGCCTGGTCTTATATGTATATAGTCTCTCTCTGTGGAGACAAGCCTATAGCCCTGGGAGACAGTTTAAGTTATCCTACCTATTAGGTAAGTGTCACTGTTTATATACAATTTCACTTGAGTTGTCAGTTGTCTTTGGATACAATTATTACTGTGTGTTGTCATGCTTACGTGGCCGGATGCCACGTGGATCATGTGGTAGGAAAGTTACTTGTCTTGTTGTCATGTGGTCATGAGGTATAGTCCTCGTGTTCTTAGTCATACCTAGTCTGCTACATTAATCAGTTTATATTATCTGTGGATTAGGCATATCTCCTTGTGACCATTCCTTGGTTATGTCGGAGTCTTACTCTCTTTCCCTACTCTCCTTTCTACTCTCTTTCTCTATTCTCTCCCTACTCTCTATCGTAGGTAGAGAACAACAATGATAAGAACAACCCCTGTGTATTCAGGTGTTAGCCAATATTAATAAGGTTGGTGGTTATCTAGTTATTTGCTATACACTGGCTTCTATATCACATGGGTACCACTGTGACTCACACTGTTTATTACCAATATCTGCCCTCTGCTTATCTTGTGTACAGGGTCTTAGGCAGGCAGTCTGTTTACCTGTGTATTATCTTATAATTGTGGCATACAGCACTTGCCTTATTGTGTACAATCGCTCGAGGCCGCTACCGTAATCTGTCTCAGATTACCTTGATTGTGGAAACAAACATACAATGTAGGTAGGGTACACAATAACTAAGATATTATCAGTGAATACCTCAATAATAATATAAAATTGACATCAAAGACATAGGCACATCATATACTTAAAATGAACATCAATACATGAATAAAATACACTGGTACATACATAAAGAAATAATCTTAAAATTAATGTGTTGAGCTAGGTGCATGTAGTTATGTGTATAAGCTAACCTATGCTAAAAATTCACACATTAATGAAGATGCCTTGTTGCTATGTTGTGGCTGTGCAATAACAGCTCAATGTTAATTTTCCATAACAAGATAATTCAGTCTACATTGATAGAGTTCTCTTATACAATGCAAAATATGACAGTAGACTTTTTCTATATAAAAATGTTATAGTACCTGCCAGAAAGATAAGACATGGGATATTAAATATTTGTACCAAGTTTTATTTTCATCAATATATGGAGTAACCAACTGATACTAGCAGGATGTTTGATTCCCAGTTTCCTTGAATAACTTCCCAGCTTCACTTTTTCTGAAACAACTGATAATAGGGAGATATTAAACAAGTCGATATTAAATGAAATATATTGAAAGGTGGAAGAGAGTGGGATATATTGTCTAGCAATTATATATTTTATTTTCCAATGTAACGATTCCCTTGAATCGATTTTATCTGAGTCTGCCTCTCTACAGTAGCCTTAATCCATGCCATGTGTAGGGTGAGTAGGGTAATATATTGTTAATAGTCTATCAGTAGGTAAGTATAGATAGTAGAAATAGAAATTTGATGATATAAGAGAGGTTTGATTAGTAATAGATATGAATTACATGCATATAGTGCCTGAATTGCTTCAAAGCAAGTGGAGATTTCGCATCCTTTGGAGGAATACTTGCCAATATTTATGCAGGACCAACATATAAATGAAGACATGCAACATGGTACTTGAGGAGTGTGTGTCATTGATGACATCATCACTAAGTATAATACTTCTAGGAGGAATTTTGAACATTAAAAGATTATTTCTATTTTCATTGGGAATTCTTGAAGTGCGTAGCTTATGAATAATACTTTACCTTCTATGGGAATAATAATGAGTATATAATCTTGTATTAAAATACTACGCACGATTTTAAATAATATTTCAAATAGGTGGAAGAAAGATATTTTGGTAAGATAGTACTTCACACTGATTTTTCCTTTGCATATTATAGTTATTAAGTATGAGTTAATCTTATCTTACCCGCAGTAAATACTCTCCTAATAAATGGTTGTACTTTCTTTCAAAGTTTCTGTACTCGTAATACAGCTTCCTGCTTCTCGCAGAAATAAAATAGAAGCCTACTAAGTATATGTGAATATTTTCTTTTGGTTAAGTAAAGCTCTATAATTCGTATTTAATATCTGTGCAATGCTTTTTACCTGTTACACTTACCACGATATGCAACAGTTTGTCTCATAATCCTTTATTTTATAGGATATATGTGTATACCACTATGTAAGCAGTACCAAATAATGTTCACGCAAATACACGTAAAAATTTTCCCAACCACGCTCTGGGCTGTGGTGATGGCTCAAGCCATTATATATTTTGTATAATAAGCGAACAATATTACCTTAGTCGCTGGATTCAATTTGTGTGATACCTGTCAAATAAACTAGTGTATCAGTAAATACTTGTAGCTGTAGCCACTGCTCACTGGGATAAAATCTGTAAAGAGTAAGAAATAGTGATTATATCATTTGTCACCCTTAGTTTATTTATTTTTCTTTTCTTTTCATCTGCTTGTTAATAAAATTGTATACGAGAGCTCTCGGATTGAAGACGTCATCTGTCTTGCGTTGTGTTCCTCGTCTGGTTCTGCCAGGAGCTGTTGAGAGTAGAGACAAGAATTATTATCCATATAGGTTGATTTGGGCCACATCTGTAAAAAGAAATATTATTTTATTTCATAGTAAACCGATCGGATTTATGTTTGTAATTGATTATTTCATTATATAGTATATAGTAGGGATAAATTTACTAAGAAGAGGAAATTGTTATGTTTCAGTGATATGGATTGGTTTTATTTTGGATGGTTTTGCGCGCTTTACCAATCTCTTTATCCTGTTTACATATACAATATCATCCGCCTGGTAAAAATATTCTTTATTATAAGTTTATTACCTACTAAAGATATGACTGTGTGAAGTTTTTAAACTTCGATCGGGTACCCGTATTATTTTATGTATCACCTGGAGTGAACATTTGAATTATTTGCTTTATTAGACCGGCGATTACGCATTTTATTCCTGCAAGCCAGTAAATTGCTTGTGTAGGCGATTACGCATTTTGTTCCTGCAAGCCCGTAAATTGCTTGTGTAGGCGATTACGCATTATTTCCTTGCAAGCCCGAAAATTGCTTGTACATCATGATGAAATTGTTGAACTGCAACTCACTGTTGTTCAGCGAAGTTGTCCTTGTTGTAGCCTGGCTTCTGTGTGGCAATTGTTATCTCATATAATTATATGAAAGACGTTTCTTGTACGCCATATAGTATTTGATTAGGAGTTTTTCCTTTTATTTCCATGTTTTGTAGTATTCATAGACTGTCATTTTTTTGATGCAGTCTTTCCATGTGGAGGGATTTCCATTGTTTCTGTGCCACCAAGTACTTGTAGTATTTTACGGTTTTGCCGTATTGTTACCCATTAGCTGCTGGGAGATATGGGGAGATATGGTTATACAAACGTTTGCTTCAAATTAGTAGAAATTAGATATCTTTATAATATTGGGACATGTATATAGGCATAAAATAATTTGGGATTAGATATATGTGCACGTATTATTTGCGGTTTTTATCATGTAGTGGTGCCGCCACTAAATATTTAGAAAAATGGTTAACCATAGGTAATAGTTTATTTATGCCCTGATTTGTAATTGGTAAGGAAAGTAGAATTATTCCTATTATGTCTCCTGATTCGTCCAGGATTATATTCCTGTCATGGAGCATTGCATGTTTCGCACTGAGCGATATATGTTTTATCATCTACCCATAGTTTATGTTGATAATATATTATATGGAGATTGTTTTGATATTCTCTCCCAGGATGTCCTGTTGCATTTTGATAAAAGGGTAATTAACACTGAGGGAAGCATTATTTAATGTATCACTTTCATTGGTTTATAAGTCACTTTTACTAAGTTTTTTTTTTTTTTTTTGTAAAAATCTTATCATAAAGGGAAAATTATTTAAGTGACTGTAATTCTCGTCCATTAGTTTCATCCTCAGAGTTAAATAATGTCTTATTATATTTTAGCATAGGAATTGCTAATGTTTATGCATGTTTACCACGTCCATGAGTGACTTCTGAAGTAAATGACAAGATGATTGTTTAAGGGATTTGTTATTTATTTTTTTTTTTTTCTATAATCATCCTGGAAGGTAGTTAATATCAATATGTGGGAGAAATTCCTTAATGGTTCGATAATATCTGGCTACTTTTCACGCTAAGGTTTGAGATTATACTAAGCCAAGAATATATTAGTGATTCACGAGTATTTGTAAAGGATAGCCTAATACGATTTTCTAAAAGTACGAATTGCCCCTAACATTATTTGTTAATTGTTCCTGGTTCGGTACAGAGTAACGAGTTTGCTGTGCATTAAATATTCGTTATGCATAAGTAGATACCCGACGTAGAACTTAGCTATATCTTACATAAGTACAGTGCCTAAGTCTACTGAAGAAGCATCTGTACACGTGATATTATTATTATTAAGGTAATGAATAGGATGGAAATGCATGAATTGGAGCTGACATTAATTAACCTTTATTAACTTTTCTGACTTCCATACACATCTGTCACTCTCCTGAGGAGATTATTTAGTGCGTTTGTTAAATGGGAAAAATGTCTTTATAATGATTCTCTATATACGAACATAAACTCAAGAGTGATTTTACGTTAGTTTACTTTCATTGTTCGTATTTTATGCTTGTGTATGGAGCCCAGTGGTGGTTAATGTATAACCTATCATTATAATATCCTGGTAATATAATGAAACATATATATTTAAAGTTTGAGGCCTACCTAATTCAATGTCTATTTAACCTTCCTTATTGTTAAATATTGTGATTGTACCTTATTAGAAAAATAATCAAATTGTCTGGGTAAGCGATGACTACGTTATTAATAACACTAACACGAAAATTTAGCATATGCTTAAATGTTGATTGAGCATTACGTAACCCAAATGGTATACGAATGTATTCATAATAACCATGGGACGTATTAAATGTATTATTATATAATGCTACTTGCCAGTGTCCACTGACCAATTTTAATATGTTTTGTTTGAGCAATGTTAGCGAAAACATCCTTAAAGGAGGGAGGGGATATTTATATTTACTTGTAGCATTATATCTCTATAAAGAAGTACTGGCTTAAATTCACCATCATTTTTGAAAGCAAAAACATTTGACTGTTAAAAGGGGGAGTTAAAATCTTAATAATACTTTCATGCAACATTTCATTTATCACTTATAACTTTGTGTCTAGTATAAGGTATGGTCGCCTATATGCTTATTTATAAATAGGTTATTCCTAAAAATGTTACCAGGTAGGGCAATCGCATTTTGATATGTGGCTAGTATATTAATAAAATTATCACGATAAATTAGAAAATATCGTTTCCTGACCAATTTTCTAAGTTTCTCCCTTATATGATTATCTTTTAACTCTTCGGTTAAAATTGATATATTTCTTGTGGTATTTAGTCTAACTTCCATCTTGTACCGATCATATAAATATGTCATTTTCTTTACCTGATTATTGGTAGTTGATTTCTTAAAGATATAGATAGTAGCAATATTATTATCCTTTACATTAGTGAAAGTAGATACATTCCCAGGTTATTTTCCCAGACTCTACTAAGGATAGAACACTAATATGTGGTTGTAACATGAGATGGAAGCTCTACCTTCGATTCATGGACGAAATTTAGTGGTAATATAGTATTATCTGCAGTAGGCCTTTATGATAATGGAATAGTTCCCGTTTTTTGTTTTGTTTTTTCAATACATATATATGGACTTATATTTTGGCCTGGACAATCCTGTATTAAAATACATTAATACCTAAAATGTATTATTTTATGTTTAGTGCATATTATTATGTGTATTTGGTTAGTTTTTGTCTAACCGTACAGGAAGGGTTTAGTGTCCCTAATACCTGTTCATTTATTATTTGTCATATGTGACAATTTTATATCACCTGTTCAATCTTAGTTTATAAAACCCGCTGGGGATCTAAGTTGCACAATTTGTTAAAGGAATTATCCGATAACAAGGAAACTGCTGTTCCTGTGTCTATCATTAATGAAATATTACTATGTGATACTTAGACAGGGATTATTATTATATTATAGGTATTTACGACGACAGGGCAGTATTTATTTACTTATGTGATTATTGATGCCACTTTAATATCGTGGTGGTCTCGTTTCATACATCATGTTTCGATTGTGCAAGCTTTGTTTCCTTTTGTTAAGGATCATGTGTTCATTTAAGGAATACGAATTTGACTCATGTGAATGACAGTATTTATACTTTGATTTCCCTTGATAATTTCCTGTATATTTATTACTATCAGATTCACTGGTCTTATGCTTATCTTCGTTACAATGTTTGCAACGTTGTCTGTGTGATTCCTTCTGAGTTATGGTATCAAAATTATGATTCTTCTTATCCCTGGAGTGAGTAATATGTAATACATGATGTATGATGCGAGATTTCTTTGAATATAATTCTAGCGATCCTGCTGATGCAAGTGCTTTTGCTAGTTCCCTTGTATTTATTTTGTTTGCCTTTCTTTTAGTCATTCTTTGAACCCTTGAGAACGATTTTTGTACTTTACCATCCCCCAAAACATCAATAAGTAACTGTCTAAATGTGGCATATGACGTTAAATTCTTTGGATTAGAAAAAGCACTTGTGTTTAACCTAGAACTGGCTGGACTAACCTGTGCAATATACTCTCTTACCAATGCTATTTTATGTTCGTCCTGCTCTACATTCGCTTTGCAAAATATCTTCTCCAAATGACGCAAGAAGAGATGAATCCCATATCTTGGATTATCTCCCTTAAAATGCTTTACATGAGAAATGGTGGTAGGTAAGAGTTTCATTGTTAGCATAGAAGAGACAGTGGAATCAGTATTTGTTAGATGATGAGCAGAGACGATAGGAGATTGTAGAGGAGTAGTCATTGTTAGTGATAATACAGGATGATATAATAGACAGATTGAGTTTTTAATGGGGTTATGGTTGGAGAAGAAGAAAATGTACTCGTATGTGTTGGCACCACAACGAGACTTTTTAGGGAGGCAGGGGAATCTAGCTCAGAGGGTAATGAATCATTATCAGGGATATTCGAAGTTATTGCGATACCTTTAGATTAATGGGGAAGAATTCTTTACTTTGTTTTAATTTGGCACTTCTTTTCTTTCTTTCTGGGCTTTAATGAGGAAACCTAATTTTATCCTAACATGTTCGTAGACAAGTGAAAAATAATGTAATGTACATGTAATGTGTACCTACTTTTAGTACTTTAGTTGCAACGATGATGATGACGACGAGTTGACGTCTAGGTGGGGTGTCTGGCCAGTCGTGGTGATGAGTAGCTCGCACACTAACACACTAGTAGTCGTTCTTGGAGTGAAGATGATGAATGTTGACTTGCCTTTTACGAGAGAATTTACGTAACAAGGTGTCAGCTTGGAGAATGGAGATGATGAAGTGATGACGTTGTCCTACGTTCCAGGGACGCTCATGGGTAGTGATGAAGTGATGACGTCCTTACGTTCCAGGGACGCTCATGGGTAGTGATGAAGTGATGACGTCCTTACGTTCCAGGGACGCTCATGGGTAGTGATGAAGGGATGGCGTTGTCCTTACGAGAGAATTTACGTACAGGGACGCCTGGGGTAGTGATGATTGATTGTTGTGAAGTAGATGAGGTCCCGTTGTAGGTCTAGTTGCAGTTATGTTGAAGTAGGTGTCTTGTAGGTGATGAATTTGTGGTTTATCTTTGTCGTTAGAGGTTGTAAGATTATTCCCACTGAAGAAATTATTTGAGAGAATTTACAAATAAAATCTTCAACTTGTCTTGAACTATGTTATTCACTGTCTCCCGTGAAGTCTACCTTTTTGCAATCTTGTATGTTGCACAAAAACACCGCTGTCACCAAAATGTACCAGTCCTGATTCTAGTCTCTTCAAAGAATCTGGTACAGTACATTGTTGTTGTAGTGAGTTGTTGGTTGTTGGTTGTTAGTTGTTGGTAGCGAGTTCGGCGGAGTGGTGTTCTTAGGTAATTGATTTCACAAGTTTCTTATTCAAGGCTTAATACATTTATTTATATACACTTATATCTACACAGGGAATGATACTGATGTGCCTGGTCTTATATGTATATAGTCTCTCTCTGTGGAGACAAGCCTATAGCCCTGGGAGACAGTTTAAGTTATCCTACCTATTAGGTAAGTGTCACTGTTTATATACAATTTCACTTGAGTTGTCAGTTGTCTTTGGATACAATTATTACTGTGTGTTGTCATGCTTACGTGGCCGGATGCCACGTGGATCATGTGGTAGGAAAGTTACTTGTCTTGTTGTCATGTGGTCATGAGGTATAGTCCTCGTGTTCTTAGTCATACCTAGTCTGCTACATTAATCAGTTTATATTATCTGTGGATTAGGCATATCTCCTTGTGACCATTCCTTGGTTATGTCGGAGTCTTACTCTCTTTCCCTACTCTCCTTTCTACTCTCTTTCTCTATTCTCTCCCTACTCTCTATCGTAGGTAGAGAACAACAATGATAAGAACAACCCCTGTGTATTCAGGTGTTAGCCAATATTAATAAGGTTGGTGGTTATCTAGTTATTTGCTATACACTGGCTTCTATATCACATGGGTACCACTGTGACTCACACTGTTTATTACCAATATCTGCCCTCTGCTTATCTTGTGTACAGGGTCTTAGGCAGGCAGTCTGTTTACCTGTGTATTATCTTATAATTGTGGCATACAGCACTTGCCTTATTGTGTACAACACACACACACACATACATACACACACACACACACACTATCCCAATTCACAGGTAAATTAATTAATCCATTGCAAACAAATACAGGTATAAGAGTAAATAATAATAATAATAATAATAATAATAATAATAATAATAATAATAATAATAATAATAATAATAACTTTGCAAAAGGTAATCAATCATAGACAGAGATAAAATAAAAGAGAGAGAGAGAGAGAGAGAGAGAGAGAGAGAGAGAGAGAGAGAGAGAGAGTGTGTGTGTGTATGTGTGTTGATATAATTATTAGTTATACTGTCAGCTGTGAGTTTATATTAGACACAAACACACACACAGACACACACACACACACACACACACACCTTTTAATTACACTCACCCAAGCTACGATACACAATTGGTTTTATGTGTGTGTGTGTGTGTGTGTATGAGAGAGAGAGTATGTATGTGTGTGTGAGAAAGATAAAGAGAGAGAGCGAATGAGTGTGTGTGAGAGAGGAGAAAGAAAGAGACAATATACGTGTGTGTGTGTGTGTGTGAGAGAGGAGAAAGAAAGAGACAATATACGTGTGTGTGTGTGTGTGTGTGTGTGTGTGTGTGTGTGTGTGTGTACCATTCATCCAATTACCTGGGAACAGTAAATATCGAGTTAATAAGCACGGATATTCCCACGTAAACATTGTATAAGTGTATCGGTTTCAGGTGTGTG
>JAWZYT010001340.1:135000-145000 GCA_034508575.1 Petrolisthes manimaculis | reverse complement strand
TAATAATGATAATAATAATGATAATGATAATGATAATAATGATAATAATAATGATAATAATGATAATAATAATAATAATGATAATAATAATAATAATAATAATGATAATAATAATAATAATAATAATAATGATAATGATAATAATGATAATAATAATAATAATAATAATGATAATAATAATGATAATAATAATAATAATAATAATAATAATCTATAATAATAATAATAATAATAATCTATAATAATAAAAACAGTTTAAAATAATACTGGTAATTGTAGTAAATGTTGATGAATGAGATTTTAATTCACTCCCAGGGGAAAAAAAAATCTCTTTCCTTTACATTAAAATAGGTGTGAGCGCTTGGCTGAATATATTTAATACACTCGCGTTTAGTATTATTAAAACATACATACATACATACAGATATACAGTATAGGTGTTATGGAGATGATGAGGTGGAGGTGGTGAAATGATGGTGAGGGAAATATTAATAAAAAAATGGTGATGAAGATGGTGATGCTATAGTGATGATGATGATGATAATGATGGTGTAATAATAATAATAATGATAATAATAATGATAATAATAATAATGATAATGATAATGATAATGATAATAATAATGATAATAATAATGATAATAATAATAATAATAATAATGATAATAATAATGATAATGATAATAATAATAATAATGATAATAATAATAATAATGATAATAATAATGATAATGATAATGATAATGATAATAATAATAATAATGATAATAATAATGATAATGATAATGATAATGATAATAATAATGATAATAATAATAATAATAATAATAAAAATAATAATAATAATAATAATGATAATAATAATGATAATGATAATAATAATAATAATGATAATAATAATGATAATGATAATAATAATAATGATAATAATAATAATAATTTCTCCTAAAACTGATGATGGTTAAGAGGGAAGTATAATAATATTTTTAGAATCATTTTATGGAAAAATAAAATAAAAATATATATATATACAGTATATAATAATGTATATATTTATACACTGATGGCTCTCATGTACAGAGTAGCAATATTAATTTTTATGTTCCTAAAAATATCCATAAAAAATCGGAAATTGGGTGAGTGATGATAGTGTACACAATAAGGCAAGTGCTGTATGCCACAATCATAAGATAATACACAGGTAAACAGACTGCCTGCCTAAGACCCTGTACACAAGATAAGCAGAGGGCAGATATTGGTAATAAACAGTGTGAGTCACAGTGGTACCCATGTGATAGAGAAGCCATTGTATAGCAAATAACTAGATAACACGAACCTTATTAATATTGGCTAACACCTGAATACACAGGGGTTGTTCTTATCATTGTTGTTCTCTACCTACGAGAGAGAGTAGGGAGAGAGTAGAGAAAGAGAGTAGAAAGGAGAGTAGGGAGAGAGAGTAAGAGTAAGACTCCGACATAACCAAGGAATGGTCACAATGAGATATGCCTAATACACAGATAATATAAACTGATTAGGTAGCAGAATGGGTAGGACTAAAGACCACGAGGACTATACCTCATGACCACATGACAACCAGACACGTGGCTTCCTACCACATGACCCACGTGGCATCCGGCCACGTAAGCATGACAACACACAGTAATAATTGTATCCAAAGACAACTGACAACTCAAGTGAAATTGTATATAAACAGTGACACTTACCTAATAGGTAGGATTCTTAAACTTGCTCCCTTAGGGCTATTATATACTTGTCTCGCCAAGAGAGACACACTACTCTATCAGAAAAGAAGCACATCAATATCATTTCCTGTCTGTGTGTGTATAGAGATATAAGTGTAAATAAATGAACTTTCCATGTTACAACTGTGAAGTCAATTACCTTAGAAAACACCCACGTCTACGCTAACTAACTAATAATAATAACAATACTACAAGTCTCAAGAAGCAAATACAAATAAGTTACCAGAGCTTGAACGAGTTACAGCCTAACAGGACTGGTACATTATGGTGGCAGCAGTGGTTGCAATAACAAGATTGCAAAGGGGTTGACTTCCAGGGAGTACAGTGAATAACATAGTTCAAGGACAAGTTGAAGATTTTACTTGTAAATTTCTCTCAGGTAATTTCTTCTCACGACCTCTATAAACGAGGGAGATAAACCACAAATTCATCACCTACAAGACACCTACTTCAACATAACTGCAACTAGACCTACAACGGGACCTCATCTACTTCACAACAATCAATCATCACTACCCCAGGCGTCCCTGTACGTAAATTCTCTCGTAAGGACAACGCCATCCCTTCATCACTACCCATGAGCGTCCCTGGAACGTAAGGACGCCATCCCTTCATCACTACCCATGAGCGTCCCTGGAACGTAAGGACGTCATCACTTCATCACTACCCATGAGCGTCCCTGGAACGTAGGACAACGTCATCACTTCATCATCTCCATTCTCCAAGCTGACACCTTGTTACGTAAATTCTCTCGTAAAAGGCAAGTCAACATTCATTATCTTCACTCCAAGAACGACTACTAGTGTGTTAGTGTGCGAGCTACTCATCACCACGACTGGCCAGACACCCCACCTAGACGTCAACTCGTCGTCATCATCGTTGCAACTAAAGTACTAAAAGTAGGTACACATTACATGTACATTACATTATTTTTCACTTGTCTACGAACATGTTAGGATAAAATTAGGTTTCCTCATTAAAGCCCAGAAAGAAAGAAAAGAAGTGCCAAATTAAAACAAAGTAAAGAGTTCTTCCCCATTAATCTAAAGGTATCGCAATAACTTCGAATATCCCTGATAATGATTCAATATCCTCTGAGCTAGATTCCCCTGCCTCCCTAAAAAGTCTCGTTGTGGTGCCAACACATACGAGTACATTTTCTTCTTCTCCAACCATAACCCCATTAAAAACTCAATCTGTCTACTAATATCATCCTGTATTATCACTAACAATGACTACTCCTCTACAATCTCCTATCGTCTCTGCTCATCATCTAACAAATACTGATTCCACTGCCTCTTCTATGCTAACAATGAAACTCTTACCTACCACCATTTCTCATGTAAAGCATTTTAAGGGAGATAATCCAAGATATGGGATTCATCTCTTCTTGCATCATTTGGAGAAGATATTTTGCAAAGCGAATATAGAGCAGGACGAACATAAAATAGCATTGGTAAGAGAGTATATTGCACCGGATAGTCCAGCCAGTTATAGGTTAAACACAAGTGCTTTTTCTAATCCAAAGAATTTAACGTCATATGCCACATTTAGACAGTCACTTATTGATGTTTTGGGGGATGGTAAAGTACATAAATCGTTCTCAAGGGTTCAAAGAATGATTAAAAGAAAGGCAAACAAAATAAATACAAGGGAACTAGCAAAAGCACTTGCATCAGCAGGATCGCTAGAATTATATTCAAAGAAATCTCGCATCATACATCATGTATTACATATTACTCACTCCAGGGATAAGAAGAATTATAATTTTGATACCATAACTCAAAGGGAATCACACAGACAACGTTGCAAACATGGTAACGAAGATAAGCATAAGACCAGTGAATCTGATAGTAATAAATATACAGGAAATTATCAAGGGAAATCAAAGCATAAATACTGTCATTCACATGAGTCAAAATCGTATTCCTTAAATGAACACATGATCCTTAACAAAAGGAAACAAAGCTTGCACAATCGAAACATGATGTATGAAACGAGACCACCACAATATTAAAGTGGCATCAATAATCACATAAGTAAATAAATACTGCCCTGTCGTCATAAATACCTATAATATAATAATAATCCCTGTCTAAGTATCACATACTGATATTTCATTAATGATAGACACAGGAACAGCAGTTTCCTTGTTATCGGATAATTCCTTTAACAAATTGTGCAACTTAGATCCCCAGCGGGTTTTATAAACTAAGATTGAACAGGTGATATAAAATTGTCACATATGACAAATAATAAATTAACAGGTATTAGGGACACTAAACCCTTCCTGTACGGTTAGACAAAAAACTAACCAATACCCATAATAATATGCCCTAAACATAAAATAATACATTTTAGGTATTAATGTATTTTAATACAGGATTGTCCAGGCCAAAATATAAGTCCATAAATATGTATTGAAAACAAAACAAAAAACGGGAACTATTCCATTATCATAAAGGCCTACTGCACATAATACTATATTACCACTAAAATTTCGTCCATAAATTGAAGGTAGAGCTTCCATCTCATGTTACAACCACATATTAGTGTTCTATCCTTAGTAGAGTCTGGGAAAATAACCTGGGAATGTATCTACTTTCACTAATGTAAAGGATAATAATATTGCTACTATCTATATCTTTAAGAAATCAACTACCAATAATCAGGTAAAGAAAAGGACATATTTATATGATCTGTACAAGATGGAAGTTAGACTAAATACCACAAGAAATATGATATCAATTTTAACCGAAGAGTTAAAGGATAATCATATAAGGGAGAACCTTAGAAAATTGGTCAGGAAACGATATTTTCTAATTTATCGTGATAATTTTATTAATATACTAGCCACATATCAAAATGCGATTGCCCTACCTGAAAAAATTTTTAGGAATAACCTATTTATAAATAAGCATATAGGCGACCATACCTTATACTAGACAGAAAATTATAAATGATAAATGAAATGTTGGATGAAAGTATTATTAAGATTTTAAATCCCCCTTTTAACAGTCAAATGTTTTTGCTTTCAAAAATGATGGTGAATTTAAGCCAGTACTTCTTACAGAGATATAATGCTACAAATAAATATAAATATCCCCTCCCTCCTTTAAGGATGTTTTCGCTAACATTGCTCAAACAAAACATATTAAAATTGGTCAGTGGACACTGGCAAGTAGCATTATATAATAATACATTTAATACGTCCCATGGTTATTATGAATACATTCGTAGATCATTTGGGTTACGTAATGTTTAATCAACATTTAAGCATATGCTAAATTTTCGTGTCAGTGTTATTAATAACGTAATCATCGCTTAGCTAGACAATTTGATTATTTTTCTAATAAGGTACAATCACAATATTTAACAATAAGGAAGGTTAAATAGACATTGAATTAGGTAGGCCTCAAACTTTAAATATATATGTTTCATTATATTACCAGGATATTATAATGATAGGTTATACATTAACCACCACTGGGCTCCATACACAAGCATAAAATACGAACAATGAAAGTAAACTAACGTAAAATCACTCGAGTTTATGTTCGTATATAGAGAATCATTATAAAGAAATTTTTCCCATTTAACAAACGCACTAAATAATCTCCTCAGGAGAGTGACAGATGTGTATGGAAGTCAGAAAAGTTAATAAAGGTTAATTAATGTCTGCTCCAATTAATGCATTTCCATATATATAATAATAATAATACATAATAATAATATCACGTGTACAGATGCTTCTTCAGTGACTTAGGCACTGTACTTATGTAAGATATAGCTAAGTTCTACGTCGGGTATCTACTTATGCATAACGAATATTTAATGCACAGCAAACTCGTTACTCTGTAACAGACCAGGAACAATTAACAAATAATGTTAGGGGCAATTCGTACTTTTAGAAAATCGTATTAGGCTATCCTTTACAAATACTCGTGAATCACTAATATATTCTTGGCTTACTATAATCTCAAACCTTAGCGTGAAAATTAACCAGATATTATCGAACCATTAAGGAATTTCTCCCACATATTGATATTAACTATCTTCCAGGATGATTATAGAAAAAAAAAAAAAAATAACAAATCCCTTAAACAATCATCTTGTCATTTACTTCCGAAGTCACTCATGGACGTGGTAAACATGCATAAACATTAGCAATTTCTATGCTAAAATATACTAAGACATTATTTAACTCTGAGGATGAAAATAATAGAAGAGAATTACAGTCACTTCAATAACTTTTTCCATTATGATAAGATTTTTACAAAAAAAAAAAAAAAACTTAGTAAAAGTGACGTATAAACCAATGAAAGTGATACATTAAATAATGCTTCCCTCAGTGTTAATTACCCTTTTATCAAAATGCAACAGGACATCCTGGGAGAGAATATTAAAACAATCTCCATATAATATACTATTAACATAAACTATGGGCAGATGAAAAAAACATATACAGTATATCGCTCAGTGCGAAACATACAATGCTCCATGACAGGAATATAATCCTGGACGAATCAGGAGACATAATAGGAATAATTCTACTTTCCTTACCAATTACAAATCAGGGCATAAATAAACTATTACCTATGGTTAACCATTTTTCTAAATATTTAGTGGCGGCACCACTACATGATAAAAACCGCAAATAATACGTGCACATATATCTAATCCCAAATTATTTTATGCCTATATACATATCCCAATATTATAAAGATATCTAATTTCTACGAATTTAAAACAAACGTTTGTATAACCATATCTCCCCATATCTCCCAGCAGCTAATGGTTAATAATACGGCAAAACCGTAAAATACTACAAGTACTTGGTGGCACAGAAACAATGGAAATCCCTCCACATGGAAAGACTGCATCAAAAAAAATGACAGTCTATGAATACTACAAAACGTTGAAATAAAAGGAAAAAACTCCTCAGGAAATACTATATGGCGTACAAGAAACGTCTTTCATATAATTATATGGAAACAATTGCCACACAGAAGCCAGGCTACAACAAGGACAACTTCGCTGAACAACAGTGAGTTGCAGTTCAACAATTTCATCATGATGTACAAGCAATTTACGGGCTTGCAAGAAAAAAAAAATGCGTAATCGCCTACACAAGCAATTTTCGGGCTTGCAAAAAAAAATGCGTAATCGCCTACACAAGCAATTTACGGGCTTGCAGGAACAAAATGCGTAATCGCCTATACAAGCAATTTACTGGCTTGCAGGAATAAAATGCGTAATCGCCGGTCTAATAAAGCAAATAATTCAAATGTTCACTCCAGGTGATACATAAAATAATACGGGTACCCGATCAAAGTTTAAAAACTTCACACAGTCATATCTTTAGTAGGTAATAAACTTATAATAAAGAATATTTTTACCAGGCGGATGATATTGTATATGTAAACAGGATAAAGAGATTGGTAAAGCGCGCAAACCATCCAAAATAAAACCAATCCATATCACTGGAACATAACAATTTCCTCTTCTTAGTAAATTTATCCCTACTATATACTATATAATAAAATAATCAATTACAAACATAAATCCGATCGGTTTTCTATGAAATAAAATAATATTTCTTTTTACAGATGTGGCCCAAATCAACCAAAATGGATAATAATTTTTGTCTCTACTCTCAACAGCTCCAGGCTCAGACGAGGAACACAAAGCAGTACAAATGACGTCTTCAATCCGAGAACTCTCGTATACAATTTTATTAACAAGCAGATGAAAAGAAAAGAAAAATAAATAAACTAATGGTGACAAATGATATAATCACTATTTCTTACTCTTTACAGATTTTATCCCAGTGAGCAGTGGTTACAGCTACAAGTATTTACTGATACACTAGTTTATTTGACAGGTATCACACAAATGGAATCCAGCGACTAAGGTAATATTGTTCGCTTATTATACAAAATATATAATGGCTTGAGCCATCACCACAGCCCAGAGCGTGGTTGGAAAATTTTTACGTGTATTTTCGTGAACATTATTTGGTACTGCTTACATAGTGGTATACACATATATCCTATAAAATAAAGGATTATGAGACAAACTGTTGCATATCGTGGTAAGTGTAACAGGTAGAAAGCATTGCACAGATATTAAATACGAATTATAGAGCTTTACTTTACCAATAAAAGAAAATATTCACATATACTTAGTAAGCTTCTATTTATTTCTGCATGAAGCAGGAAGCTGTATTACGAGTACAGGAACTTTGAAAGAAAGTACAACCATTTATTAGGAGAGTATTTACTGCGGGTAAGATAAGATTAACTCATACTTAATAACTATAATATGCAAAGGAAAAATCAGTGTGAAGTACTATCTTACCAAAATATCTTTCTTCCACCTATTTTAAATATTATTATACAATCGTGCGTAGTATTTTAATACAAGAGTATATACTCATTATTATTCCCATAGAAGGTAAAGTATTATTCACAAGCTACGCACTTCAAGAATTCCCAATGAAAATAGAAATAATCTTTTAATGTTCAAAATTCCTCCAAGAAGTATTATACTTAGTGATGATGTCATCAATGACACACACTCCTCAAGTACCATGTTGCATGTCCTTATTTATATGTTGGTCCTGCATAAATATTGGCAAGTATTCCTCCAAAGGATGCGAAATCTCCACTTGATTTAAAGCAATTCAGGCACTATATGCATGTAATTCATATCTATTACTAATCAAACCTCTCTTATATCATCAAAATTCTATTTCTACAATCTATACTTACCTACTGATAGACTATTAACAATATATTACCCTACTCACCCTACACATGGCATGGATTAAAGCTACTCTAGAGAGGCAGACTCAGATAAAATCGATTCCAGGGAATCGTTACATTGGAAAATAAAATATATAATTGCTAGACAACATATCCCACTCTCTTCCACCTTTCAATATATTTCATTTAATATCGACTTGTTTAATATCTCCCTATTATCAGTTGTTTCAGAAAAAGTGAAGCTGGGAAGTTATTCAAGGAAACTGGGAATCAAACATCCTTCTAATATCAGTTGGTTACTCCATATATTGATGAAAATAAAACTTGGTACAAATATTTATTATCCCATGTCTTATCTTTCTGGCAGGTACTATAACATTTTATATAGAAAAAGTCTACTGTCATATTTTGCATTGTATAAGAGAACTCTATCAATGTAGACTGAATTATTTTGTTATGGAAAATTAACATTTAGCTGTTATTTCACAGCCACAAAATAGCAACAAGGCCTCTTCATTAATGTGTGAATTTTTAGCATAGGTTAGCTTATACACATAACTACAAGCACCTAGATCAACACATTAATTTTAAGATTATTTCTTTATGTATGTACCAGTGTATTTTATTCATGTATTGATGTTCATTTTAAGTATATGATGTGCCTATGTCTTTGATGTCAATTTTATATTATTATTGAGGTATTCACTGATAATATCTTAGTTATTGTGTACCCTACCTACATTGTAGGTTTGTTTCCACAATCAAGGTTATCTGAGGACAGATAGATAAGGGTAGCGGCCGAGCATTTGTACACAATAAGGCAAGTGCTGTATGCCACAATCATAAGATAATACACAGGTAAACAGACTGCCTGCCTAAGACCCTGTACACAAGATAAGCAGAGGGCAGATATTGGTAATAAACAGTGTGAGTCACAGTGGTACCCATGTGATAGAGAAGCCAGTGTATAGCAAATAACTAGATAACACGAACCTTATTAATATTGGCTAACACCTGAATACACAGGGGTTGTTCTTATCATTGTTGTTCTCTACCTACGAGAGAGAGTAGGGAGAGAGTAGAGAAAGAGAGTAGAAAGGAGAGTAGGGAGAGAGAGTAAGAGTAAGACTCCGACATAACCAAGGAATGGTCACAATGAGATATGCCTAATACACAGATAATATAAACTGATTAGGTAGCAGAATGGGTAGGACTAAAGACCACGAGGACTATACCTCATGACCACATGACAACCAGACACGTGGCTTCCTACCACATGACCCACGTGGCATCCGGCCACGTAAGCATGACAACACACAGTAATAATTGTATCCAAAGACAACTGACAACTCAAGTGAAATTGTATATAAACAGTGAC
Organism: Petrolisthes manimaculis; assembly: GCA_034508575.1. NCBI lineage: Eukaryota > Metazoa > Arthropoda > Malacostraca > Decapoda > Porcellanidae > Petrolisthes > Petrolisthes manimaculis. Next base: position 135,089 of record JAWZYT010001340.1, on the reverse strand, counting down.
ACTTACCTAATAGGTAGGATTCTTAAACTTGCTCCCTTAGGGCTATTATATACTTGTCTCGCCAAGAGAGACACACTACTCTATCAGAA
>JAWZYT010001340.1:115000-130000 GCA_034508575.1 Petrolisthes manimaculis | reverse complement strand
TATATATATAAAATAAAATAAAATAAAATAAAATACTGCTGCTACCGAAAATTTAGTTGTTGTGAAATGTTGCTGTTGTTGTTGTCATGCATAAAAAAACTAACTGGCTTAATATCCACTCCCGGCTGGAAAACTGCGATACTGATGAGAGATAAAACCCGAAAACTCAAATATAAATAAATAGATAAATATAAGAGTTTGACGGTCTGGCTGGCGTTTATATTTGATCAAGTGTTTATTTTTTAACCATAAATCACAAGTCCAAAACCCAACTCCCCTCATAGAAAAGGAGGGCATATAAAAAAAGGGGTGGGTGGGGGTGTTTTGATGGCTTTTGTGTGTGTGTGTGTGAGAGAGACAGAGAGAGAGTTTGTGAGTATGTGTGTGTGAGAGAGAGAGTTTGTGTGTATGAAAGTTTCTGTGTGTGTGTGTTTGTATGCGTGCGCGTGTGCGTGTGTGTGTGTGTGTGTTCTATAAGGGGTCCTAAGTGGGATTAACCAAGGAAAAAAAAAATTATGTGGACAAAATTTATCAAAATTGAATAAAAGTTTGATTAAATTGGAGAATATTTAACATATGTCAATTTTTATTAGTGGAATTTTTATAGTCTTTTGTTGGTGAATTTGAAGGCTACTGAATCCTCCTACCTTTGCCAGGAAACAGACACCTTCAATGGTATTAATAAGGGATGTGTTTAATGGAATAGTTTGGAGGAATCAAAGACCTTTTAATTCACCAGCAAAAGAATCTCGCCTTAAGGTATGAAAAAGAGAGAGAGAGGAGGATTTTAAAGAGGGGATGAAGGGAATAGGGGAATCACACACACACACACACACACACAAAGAGAGAGAGAGAGAGAGAGAGGTGGCAGAGGTGAAGATATGCAAGAAGAGAGAGAGATAGAGAGACAGACAGACAGACAGACAGGCAGACAGAGGAGTTGTGGCAAAGATGAATATATGCAAGAAACAGTGTAGGATAATGTGGAGATGAAAACGGAGATAGAGGAAGATGGAGAGATGAGATTAAGAAGGTGTGAACATAATTACAATAACAAAGAACTGGAGGGAAAAGAAAGGAAGTTGGGAGGGAGGAAATAATACACACGGTTTAAGATGATGCCAATATGATGGAACATAGAGACGAGGAAAAAGAAGAAAGGAAGGAAGGAAGGAGAAGAAATGGATACGTGACAATGATTAATTAAAAGGAAAATGAGATGGAACCTAAACACGAGGAAAAAGAAGAAAGGAAGGAAGGAAGGAAAAAGATTGATAAATAGCAGAAGTTACAGATACGCGACAAAGATTTATAAAAGGAAAATGAAATGGAACATAGATGAGGAAAAGGAAGAAAGGGAGGGAGGAAGGAAGAAAATGATAAAAAGTGACAAATAGATGTGGATTAAAACAAAACAATAAATCAGACTCGGCTTAAATACGAAATGAGAAGAAGAAGAGGAAGAACAGAAGAAGACAGACAAAGAAGTGAATCAAAGACAAGGTGTTAAAGATGGAAGAGACAGAGACACAATAAGGAAACAACGTATTGCCATTCACTGAAGACTGATTTTCTTTTTCTTATTATTACTTTCTGTCTCATCCTCTCACATTCCTCTCCTTTTTACTTTACACACTATATTATTTCACCTCTTCCTTTACCCTCTTACCATGTGTTATATTATATGCCTTCTCTCCCCCTTTCCCCTCATCCTATACAGTTAATATGCCTTTCTTCTCCCCATTTCCCCTCTTTCCAGTTTTACAGTACCTTACACCTCTCTTTTCCCCTCTTCCCATACACATATATACATTTCCTTACCTATATTCCTATCCCCTCTTTCCAGTTTTTCACTATACCTTCTCACTTTTTCCCTCTTCCCTTTTTCCATTCACCAACAACGCCTTCCTTACTATACCATAACCTTTCTTTCCTTTCCCTTCTTCCTCTCTTCTCTCTTCAAATTTAACAGGTCGTATCTTCCCTACTAATCCTTTTCTTTTCCCCTGCTTAACCCATATTTCACTTTTCACAATATTTAAAGCATCAACGTCCTTCCTTTTTAACTCTCTTACTTTCTTACGTATTTACTGTTCTGCCTTCCCAACAGCCAGGCCACTACAGCACACCAACCCTACTTTCCTCCCAACTCTTCCTCTCTTCATATTTTAACCATCCTTCGTTTTAAGCCACTCTCTCCCGATCCCCCTTATTAAAAATTAAATGCAATATATCCCTCATCCAGAGAGCCGAGATGCAAGCGTGGTGAGTTCTCCTTCAACTGGCCTACATGTTTGTGTATCTCTTGGACTGGTGGACTGGTGTTACTGCTACTGGTACTGGAGGAGGTGTGGGGGAGGGTGGAATGGGGGGAAGGAGGGGTAGAGTGTTGGATGTGAAGAGAGGAGAGTTTGGGAAAAGGTGAGGTGTGGTGGTAGGTGTGTTGGTGGTGGTGAGGGAGGAATGGGGGTGGAGGTGGGGGGGGATGTTGTGGTGTGGGTGGGTGTGGGTGAAGTGGAAGGTGTGAGGGGGAAAAGGTCAAAGTGGAGGGCGAATGTGGAGGTGGTGGAAGGAGTGCATGGGTGGAAAAGTAGGATGGGGAAAAGATATAGTCAAGGTGGAGAGGACGAAGTGAAGATGGTAAGTTAGAGCAAGGAGGTTGTAAGAGGATGTGGTAGAGGAGGAATGGTCAGGTCAGGAGAGGTAGGCAACGTAGTGGTGGTGGTGGTGGAGAGGCGAAGGGTTAAAGTTAGTGTTGGTGGGAGTGGATGGGGTTAAGGGTAAGAGCCCAAGGAGGAAGAAGAGGACATTTTCCCTACACAAAATATTATTAGAGAAAAAGAGAATTTGTGTGGGTGTGGGTAGAGAGAGAGAGAGAGAGAGAGAGAGGGTGGGGTAGGATGGAAGAGTGGGGAGCGAGAGAGAAAGATGAAGGAGGGGGAGAATGGGAAAGCTCAATAGATTGGTAGCCATGTCAGAAATCAGATGGTTCCCCCAGAGATAACTACACACACACACACACACACACACACACACAGATATATATAAGATATATATAAGATATATATAAGATAGGTCTACCTGGATGGATGTACAGTTGGACACAGAAATCCGTAGTACAGTTGAGGTGTAACCTGCTCATCTCCTCACAGTATGAAATTTTTCTGAGACCAACAACAGAATCAAGTACCGAACAATAATCACTGGCTACTGGGGAGGTACAACCATCTCTTCCATGTACTTGGGCTGTATCGTGTATTCCTGAGTCCATCGTTCTTTTTGGCTCATAAACAGTCGGCTATATCTTTACTCCACCACTTGGGCTTTAAGTTTTGTGCTGAACGTCGATTTTTTAACGGTATGCTATCCCTGACCGCTTTTGTGTACGCATTAGTGAAAAAGTTCCATTGTGTATTTATGTCAATAGTGTCTCGCAGGCATTTCCAGTCGGTTGTTTTTAGTATTGCTTTGAGTCGGTTGAAATTGGCTTTTCTAAAATTGGGTATTTTTTCGTAGCTGTACTTTATGTCGCTTGTGTTAAAATTTATACTGAAAGTTGTTATGCGGTGGTCGCTATTGGTAAATTCTTCACCTACGTTAGTATTCTCTATCAAGTCTTCGTTTGTTGCAAATACTAGGTCAAGAACGTTATTTCCACGAGATGGGCTGTTGACAAATTGGATAAGGGAGCTCTCTTGTAAGTTAGTATAAAGGTCTTGACCATAATGAGCTGATAATGGTTCTCCCCACTTTGTTAATGGGAAATTAAAGTCACCAAGAATTATGGCCTGTTGCATGTTAATAATTTCGTTTAATTGCTCATAGATATCACAGTCGGTTTGTACTGGTCGAGCTGGGGGTCTGTATAATAAAGCTAACAAAAGCTTCATCCCACAATTATTTCTAATGAGTATATAAAGTGTATCTACGTTATCGATATGGGGCTTTGATAATAGGATTGGTTTGAGATCGTTTTTAATATATAATAGAACTCCGCCTCCCATTTTATTTGCTCGTCCTTTTTCAAATATTGTGTAACCGGGAATTTTATACTCTGCTAGGAAATCTCTGCTTTCAGTATTTAGCCACGATTCGGTTATGCCGATTATATCATCATTTTCTGTGAAAGTTAATTCCTCTAAATCTGTAAACTTGTTATGGATGCTGCGAGCGTTTACGTAAAATACCTTTAAGCTATTTCGGTTTATTCTATTTATTAGTTTTATGTTACCTGACCTTGACGTACCTGGGTAGTCCCGTTTTTTGTTCGATGGTTGATGACCGCGTCATTTAGCAAACGTCCGAGGCGGGCTGATCCTACCTGGTTCAGATGGACACCATCATCTGAGAATAAAGAGTCATCAAAATAGAAGTTGTCCCAGGTGTTGACGAAATCGACGTTCTCCTCGTTGCAGATGCTGGCAAGTCGTCGGTTGATGCTGGTGGCGATGTTGTAGAAGCGGGTGTCGGCTTGTCTGCTGGGGATGATTCCAGAAAGTATTATGTTGTTAGTTTTCTCCTTGAATAGAGAGAGAGAGAAATCAGAGTGTTAACGTAGAGAAAGGAAGAAAAAAGAAGTGTTGGTGAGAAAGAGAAATAGATAAATAGAGAGAAAATGAGTCCTTAAGAGAGAGAGAGAGAGAGAGAGAGAGAGAGGAGGGTTCCATCAGAAAGTTAGGGGAGAGTGAGTGACTTAGGGGAAAGGGAGGGAGAGGAATGTGTAAGGGGAGCCAAAGTTATTGACGTCCAAATTATCACGCAACTTGAAAAGGAGGAAGGTTTGGAAAGTTAAGACACATTAAAGGAGGGAGGGAGGAAGGGTGTCAAGATTTTTGGCGAAGATCTCTCTCTCTCTCTCTCTCTCTCTCTCTCTCTCTCTCTCTCTCTCTCTCTCTCTCTGTGTGTGTGTGTGTGTGTGTGTGTGTGTGTGTGTGGTTTTTTCTTCAATACTGCACTCCAAAATGATAAAGAGACGCTTTCTGTTCTTCGTGTTGTGTGTGTGTGTGTGTGTGTGTGTGTGTGTCCCCTCCTATTCCACTGCTTTATCACCTCTTCTGTCTTCCTTCTGCTCGTCACACACACACACACACACACACACACACTGAATATAGTCCAGTTTCAATCCTTCTCTTTATAATTATGTTCTCCCTCCATCACTCCTTACTCCCTTCTTTAACACATTCTCTCGCACTGAGCTCATCCTTCTCCCCATCTACCGCCTTTCACTTTCTCTCTCATCTTTTATCCTCTCCCTTCCCTCTCCTCTACAACTCTCCCACACATCTCCCTTCCCTCTCTCCCTTCCTTCTCCTCCACACATCTCTCTCCCTTCCCTCTCCCCAGATGTAACAGGAGCCACAAAACATGGTCTTTAAAAAGTCACGCACACACAAACTCACTTTTTTACCCTCCACGTTTCCTTACTTTTTTTTTTCCTTCCTTCACATTCCCTCTCCCTCTCCCTCTCCCTCTCCTTCCCTCCTCCTTTGCCTCTCCCTTCCCTCCTCCTTTACCTCTCCCTCCCCTTCCCTCACCCTTTCATCACCTAGGTTTTGTACCCTCTTCTCTCCCTCTCCTTCCCTCCCTCCCTCCCTCTTTCTCTCTTACCTGTACTTATTGCTCTCCCAGGCTCTCTCTCTTTTTTTTTCCTCTCTCCCTCATCTACCCCATTCATCTATCTTTTTGTCTTTCCTCCTCCTCCTCCTCCCTTTGTTGATTTTCGTCCCATTTCCCCTCCAATTCTTTTTTTCTCCTACTCCTCTCTTCTTCTTTCCTCCTCCTCTCCCTCTCACTTTCTCACGTATGTTATCCCCTTTCCTGTTATTTACCCTCCCATTCTTCCCTTCCTTTTCTTCTTCACCCTTACCACTAGTTACTCCTTAGCCCCCCTCCCCTTTCTCTCTCCCAATCCACCCATCCTCCTATTTTCTTTTCTTTTCCCCTTCCTTTATCCCCTTTCCTTTCCTTTCCTTTCCTTCTCCCATTAACCCTTACATATACTGTACCAACACTGACTTTTTTTCCCCTCCACCACTTTTCTCTTGTCTAGTGGAGATGGAGGCTGTCGTATAGTGTTTCTTTCTCTCTCTCTCTCTCTCTCTCTCTCTCTCTCTCTCTCTCTCTCTCTCTCACATTCCCTTCTACCACCCATCTCTCTCTCTCTTTCTCACACACACATATACATACACACACCTTCCCTCTACCATTTTTTCTCTCTCTCTCTCTCTCTCTCTCACACACACACACACACACACACACACACACACACACACACACACACTCCTACCTTCCTTCTACCACTCATCGCTTCTTCCCAACCACCCCACAATAAAAACCTAAAATAAAAACCTTCCCAATAAAAAACCTAAGTGCCATCTCCCAACCTTTTTACCCAATTTCCTTCAGCAGCCAGAGTTGTTTCCCATCATCTTCATCTTCATCTTGGCTCTCTCTCTCTCTCTCTCTCTCTCTCTCTCTCTCTCTCTCTCTCTCTCAGAATCTCACAGAATCCAAGGCGACACCGTAAGATGGATAGAGAACTGGCTAAGAAACCGTAAACAACGTGTGGTAATAAATGGAAAATCATCTAATTGGACTGGCGTTACGAGCGGGGTGCCACAAGGGTCAGTTTTAGGCCCAATCCTATTCCTAGTTTACATAAACGACATAGATGAAGGTCTCTCATGCATGATATCGAAGTTTGCCGATGACACTAAAATTGCTAATACAGTACTCACTAACGCACAAACTAAAGAAATGCAAGATAATCTCGATAAATTGTCGAATTGGGCGAAAACTTGGCAAATGTCTTTCAATGCAGATAAATGTAAAGTACTCCATATCGGACATCGTAACGTAACTGCAAACTACTCGTTAAATGGTAATCAAATTAAAAGCGTGGATCAAGAGACAGACTTAGGTGTCACAATATCAAGTAACCTAAAACCCAGTCAGCAATGTATGGAAGTAATTAAGAAAGCAAATAAAACTATCGGCTTTATTGGCAGAGCATTCGAGTATAAGTCCAAAGACACAATCCTCACTTTGTATAATTCCTTGGTCCGTCCCCTTATGGAATATTGTGTCCAAGCCTGGTGCCCGTACTACCAGAAAGATATAGTAAAATTGGAACGGGTCCAACGTAGAGTTACTAAAATGATACCAAGTCTACGAAACAAAACGTATGAGAAGCGGCTAAATGAATTGAATCTATTCCCATTAGCACAACGTAGATTGAGAGGCGACTTAATCCAGGTATTCAAAATAATCAAAGGCATAGACAATATGGACTGCAACAAATATTTCAATATCGATCAATCAAACTACACGAGAGGTAATGGCTGTAAAATCATAGGTAAATCTTTTAATTCACACGAATCCAAGAATTTCTTTTTTAACCGAGTCGTCAACTTATGGAATGGGCTTCCCCATAACGTAATAGAATGTAACACAGTAGATCGCCTCAAACGTCGCCTTGATAAACACCTTGCATCTAATCCCCGACTTTCGATGTTTACTAATGAATAATTGTTGCAGATTACAGGTGGCAAGTTAGCCAAATTTCAACTACTTTCTATCTTTCCTATAAAATTTCCTCGTGGAGTTTTCTCTACCAACTCCACAAGGTTCTGACTCCTAACTTTATTTCCAGTACGGCTCAGGCCGGAGGGATTGGAGGGTGGGGAGAGAGCCTTCTACTTTGCTATCCTTACCTACGACTATCACTGGGGAGAAATTCATTCTCTACCAGTAACCTTCTAATCAGATCACCCCGTGTGGACCGTAAGGTCTGTTGTGGTCTGTGATTCTATGTAACTCTCTCTCTCTCTCTCTCTCTCTCTCTCTCTCTCTCTCTCTCTCTCTCTCTCTCTCTCTCTCTCTCTCTCTCTTCACAGACTAATTATTGTACTGTGTAGGTGTTTGTCACGAATTTATGGATAGTTTTATGCTACTGTGTTTTATTGTGTTTGATGGAAGTATAGTGTGTGTGTGTGTGTGTGTGTGTGTGTTATTGTTGTTTGTGTGTATGTATGTGAGAGAGAGAGAGACACAGAAAGAGAGAGAGAATAATTAACCCAGTACCACCAACAGGAAGAAAAAGAAAAAACCTACATTAATTTAAACAACAAAAACAAATGTAAATACAAAATCGACTCTTAAAAACTCATGCAAAACTCGATAGCCTATACCGTAGTATAATAATTTCCCGACGCTACCTACCTTCACTTGAATTGAATTGACTTGACTTGACTTAACTTCAGCCTTCCACTCGGCGCCTCATATGTGACTCGCCCGCTTCCAAGTTAGCCTTCAAAATCCAATACACGTTTATATTGACACTCTCTGCATAGTAATGACGTCGGTGAATGGGGGGAAAAAAATGTAACGTTTGAGAGGGAGTGAAACTTTTTTTTTTTTTTTTTTTTTATAGTTGTTGTTTCTTGTGGTTATCATCCTGTTATTATTGTTGTTTTTGTTATTGTGTTATTATTGGTAATAGTACTATTTAATTATTAGTGTTGCAAAAGTTGTACTATTTTGGTAATTTGTAGTAGTAGGAAAAGAAGAGGTAGTAGTAGAACTAGTAGTAGTAGTAGTAGTAGTAGTAGGAAAAGGAGAGGTAGTAGCAGTAGTAGTAGGAAAAGAAGAAGTGGTAGTAGTAGTAGTACTAGAAGAAGAGGTATTAGTAATAGTAGTACTAGAAGAAGAGGTAATAGTAGTACTAGAAGAAGAGGTATTAGTAGTAGTAGTAGTAGTAGTAGTAGTAATAATAATAGTAATATTTAATTGTGATTATCATTATCCACATTTTCATTACGCCTCCTTGTTTGACCAACACTACACACTGCCTGGGAGTTAGTTTAGTAAGGCCAAGTGAGGAGGGGAGAAGTCAGGAAGAGAGAAGAAGAGTGAAGTGCAGGAGGAACAGACTGAGAGGAAATTGCAAAGAGAGGAGGAGGAGGAGGCAGGGAGTAAGAGAGAGAAGGGGAGGGAGAGAGAGGAGTTAGAACAAACAAACAGAATGAAGGAGGAAGAGGAAGAAGAGGAGGAGGGGAAAATAGATAATGAAAAAAAGGGGAAGAGATAAAAGTTGAAAGATGGATAAGAAAAGAAAGGTAATAGAAAATAGAGACGACGAAATAAGATTGAGATACGAAAGAGAAGAGATGAAAGAAGAAAGATGCAAGAGAACCCAACTCAAAGGGACGTGGAGAAAATGGAATAAGAAGAGGAAGAGGAAGAAGAAGTAAAGGAAGAAAAAGAAGATAAAGAGGAGAAAGAACAAGAAAAAGAAGAGGAAGAAGAACAAAAAGAGGGAAGAAAAAGAAAAGGAAGAAGATAAAGAGAAAGAAAAAGAAAAAGAAAAAGAAAAAGAAGAGGAAGAAGAACAAAAAATGGAAAAAATCGATAGACTCGATAAAAGATAAAATAAATAAAAACAAACTAAAAAAAAAAAAAAAAAAAATACAGCATTGAACTTGAAACATAACAAGGAAGGGTAAGACTGTGTTGTGTTTCGTGGTGTAAATAATAAATAATAAATAATAAATAATGTCAATAATAAAACGACTCGCTTGATTATGGCTATTGTTTGATGGCATGAGGGAAAGTGTAGTAAAGCTGAAGGAATAGGAGGAGGAAGAGTGGATGGATGGAGGGAAGAGGAGGAGAAAGGATGGAAGGAAGGAGGAGGAGAAAGGATGGAAGGAAGAGGAGGAAAGTTGATGGAAGGAGGGAGGGAGGAGGAAGAGGAGAAGGAAGGAAGGAACGATGGAATCAGAGAGGGAGGGAAGAGGAGGGGAAGGAAGAGAAGGAAGGAAAGAAAAAAGGAGGGAGGAAGGGAAGAGGAGGATGGAAGGAGGGAGGGAAGGAAGAGGAGGAGAAGGAAGGAAAGAAATAAGGAGGGAGGGAGGTAGGGAGGGAAGAGAGGCCAGGTACCTATTTGCCGGCCAGGGATGAAAGCAACTCCTCTTTGTCTTTCATCCAAGTCTGACTCAAAGTGGTGGTAGGTTAGGGCCATGGGATTAATGCAGAGAGAGAGAGAGAGAGAGAGAGAGAGAGAGAGAGAGAGAGTCAGTAAGTAAGTAAACAGTCTTGCACTTTGTTTATCCTCTCTCTCTCTCTCTCTCTCTCTCTCTCTCTCTCTCTCTCTCTCTCTCTCTCTCTCTACATAACACCGCTGTAACTTAACTTTCATAACACGCCGACAACGTAAGCCATTATAACACGTACATACCACCGTAACTTAAATTTTAATAACACACACACTATACTACCTATATTATATTATGTAACGTTAATAAAAAAAATCTATGTAATAACAATTGTATTACTCTAACTCTTTTTAATTACAGGCATCACCACTGTGTTCTAACCAATTAATAACACCATATTTAATAACAACAAAAACAGTCACCCTAACTCACTCTTTCATAACACCAATGTATCACCTTTAATAACATCACCCTTACCTACATTACGAGGATCCTGCAGCTTATATTAAAAAAACAAACTCAATCTACCTTTACTCCCTCCTTCCTCTGTGCTATTTCGTCATGTTTATATATCTGTTGTTATTTGGTTCTGTCTGTCTGTCTGTTGGTTTGTTTGTTGTGTGTCTCTGTCCTGTCTGTTGGTCCTGTCGTTTTATTATTTATCTGTGTAGCTTTCTGTCTGTCTCTTCGTCCTGTCACTTCTCCCTTCTTGTCCGTACATCCTCTCTTCTTCCTCCCTCTCCCTCACCGTCCGTCATGCCTATCTGTTTGTCTTTCTGTATGCCTGTCTCCCTGCCTGTCTGTCTGTCTTCCTGTCTCCCTGCCTATATGTCTTCTTGTCTGTCTGTCTGTCTCCCTGCCTGTCTGTCTCCCTGCCTGTCTGTCTCCCTGCCTGTCTGTCTCTCTTCCTGTCTCCCTGCCTATATGTCTTCTTGTCTGTCTGTCTCCCTGCCTGTCTGTCTCTCTGTATGCCTGTCTCCCTGCCTGTCTGTCTTCCTGTCTCCCTGCCTATATGTCTTCTTGTCTGTCTGTCTGTCTCCCTGCCTGTCTGTCTCTCTGTCTGTCTGTCTGTCAGTCTTCCTGTCTCCCTGCCTATATGTCTTCTTGTCTGTCTGTCTGTCTCCCTGCCTGTCTGTCTCTCTGTCTGTCTGCAATCTCCAATCACATCACACGAGACTCATAACCTGCCGCTCATAATCCATGCATCTCATACCCTGAACATGAAAGACTCGGCCCCCTCACTCACTCCCTCACTCACTCCCCTTCCACTCTCCACTTCGACGCCTCCGACCGGTCCTCAGGCAAAACATCCCACGCTAATGGAAAGATTAACACGTATATGTAAGTGATTTCGTCCAGGTGTTCTCTTTTACAGTTTGCTATAATAGTGATGGTGGAAATTGTCGTGTCGTATTTTTAATGAAGTTAGTTTTTTTTTTTTATAGTGATTTCTGGATGATTGTGTGAGGTGATTTTTTTTTATTTTCTTTTGTTTTTGTTTTATGATAATCCGCGTTTCAGATAGTAGTGGTGGTAGTGGTAGTGGTAGTGGTGGAAAATGGAGTGGTGATGCTACTGGATATAGTTTTGTGGAGGTGTTAGTGGTAGTGATGGTGGTGGTAGTAGTGGTGGTGGTGGTAGTAGTGGTGGTGATGGTGGTAGTGGTAGTGGTAGTGGTAGTGGTGGTAGTGGTGGTGATGGTGGTAGTAGTGGTGGTGATGGTGGTAGTGGTAGTGGTGGTGGTGGTGGTAGTAGTGGTGGTGATGGTGGTAGTGGTGGTGATGGTGGTGGTAGTAGTGGTGGTGATGGTGGTAGTGGTGGTGATGGTGGTAGTAGTGGTGGTGATGGTGGTAGTAGTGGTGGTGATGGTGGTAGTAGTGGTGGTGATGGTGGTAGTAGTGGTGGTGATGGTGGTAGTAGTGGTGGTGATGGTGGTAGTGGTGGTGGTGATGGTGGTAGTAGTGGTGGTGATGGTGTAGTGGTGGTGATGGTGGTAGTAGTGGTGGTGATGGTGGTAGTAGTGGTGGTGATGGTGGTAGTAGTGGTGGTGATGGTGGTAGTGGTGGTGGTGGTAGTGGTGGTGGTGGTGGTGAAGTAGTGCAGTGGATGGTAGTAGAGGTAGTGAGTTAGAGTTGTTATAGTAGTAGTGATATGATGATAATTATTGTGTGTTGGGAGGTTATAATAATGAAATGAAACTACTGACATGAAGATACACACACACACACAATAACACACACACACACACACGATAACACACACACACACACACACACACGATAACACACACACACACACACACACACACACACACAATAACAACAACGTCAAACTTAATAGCTAGTGACAGTGATTTGCCAAATGTTGTTGACCATTTTCGTAAACACGCGGTGATAAATTTCTGAAAAGTACTACAAATTATTTCACATTATTTCATTTAGTCAAGTCAGTCAACCCATTAACAGTGGTTGGTTGGATGGATGAAGATGAGGAGGAGGAGGAGGAGGAGCAGGGTGAAGATGAGGAGGAGGAGGAGGAGGAGGAGGAGGAGGAAAGAAGTCGAGTCCAAATGTGGTTTCAAAATGTATAATGGAATTGTGTTGTTTGTTTTATCTCCATTGTTTGTGGGGTGTTGGTTTATGTGTGTGTGTGTGAGAGAGAGAGAGAGAGAGAGAGAGAGAGAGAGAGAAACACAGACAGACAGACACACACACACACCATAAAATTTTACTTCATAATTAGAATACTATGAAATAAGGGGTGTCCCATTGAAACTGTTTGTCAGCTACCTCAGCAACAGAAAACAAAGGTGTGTTTTATAACAATACTAACTCTCCGTTCAGGGACATTTTTAAAGGTGTACCACAGGGTTCTGTATTGGGTCCAATACTTTTTCTTTTATACATTAATGACCTTGTAAATGCTAGTAATAAGTTTAGTTTTGTAGTATATGCTGATGATACAACACTCTTACTCAAGGATAAAACTTAAACTCTTTACATACAAATTTAATCTCTGAGTTACACAAAGTTGTGTTATGGATTAAAAATAATAAGCTATTGCTCAATATCTCGAAAACAAATTATATACTATTTCAAATCGTTCTGTAAAGAACTCTATTCCCTTAGTACCTTAAATGGAGAAATAATTCAACAAGTAATCATACTAAATTTCTTGGTGTTATTGTTGATAAAAACTTAAACTGGAAGCACCACATTGACCAAAAACCTACTTTCTCTTGTCGGCTTTAGAAATCACACGGCACGAGTCAAAAACATGCACAAAACTGTCTAAAATCATAGGTATTCTCTATAGAATTCGACATAACCTGACTACAGAGGCAATGATCAGCATATACTACTGTGTGTCCGTATGGGGCAAGTACGTGGCCCACTTTCTTAAATAGATTATTAATTTCGCAAAACAAAATCATGCGATGCATATTTTTTCTCAAAAAGTTTGATTCTACTGCCAATGTCTATTCTGATTGGAAAATTCTAAAAGTTACCTTTATACACCAATATTTTATATTACTGCTTATATATAAAAGTCAGGGAAGAAGTTCAATATTCAAGGTAATTCAAAATAGTACAAACACCAGAAGTAATAACATCAATCTAATTTGTCCAGTCTTTAGAACAAAATTATTTATGAACAGCGTAATCTCTTTTGGTGCTAAACTTTTCAATAAAATGCCAATTGATAAGAAACTTCTTCTTCAGACTACCAATTGTAATAGGTACAAAAAAGAAATAAGAAACTGTGTACTCTATCAACAAAATGTGTCATCTTTTTCCTAGTTCAATTATATTACCTTATAAGAATTTGTCTTCAGTTTAGGTCCACTCATATTTTTGTGTTAAAACTATGTAATTGTAGATAAACTTGCTATGTCTAATGCAGCTTCCATTCCTTTAAATATATTAGAATCTCAATATCTGTCATGGAGCTTTGGCTCGACGGACCGTAGCTTAATATTACCAACAAAAAATATAAATTGCATCATTGTATTATCATTTTAGCAATAAAGCTTTACTTATTTACTTACTTACACACACACACAGAACACCATTATTTTTCTTACTTAGATTTTGACGCTGCTGAATTTCGAAATGAACCAGAAATACCTGAGGATTTGCACATTTTTATTAATTTAATATGCGAACGATACGGCGCTTCGAGACGAGTGACATTTTTTTGGAATGGGGAGTTTAAACTGAAATTCTCCGTTAATGTGTGCTAATATTTTTTTATCAAATGATGGTTGTAATATTCGCGAACTCTCCCTTGTTAGAATGTTATATAGATAGATAGATTGATAGACAGATAGATATATGAATAGATTGATGGATAGATAGATAGATAGATAAATAGATGGATGGATGGATGGATAGATAGATAGATAGATAAATAGATGGATGGATGGATAGATAGATAGATAGATAGATAGATAGATAAATAGATAGATAAATAGATAGATAGATGGGAAAAATAGATGGATAGATAGATAGATGGAAAAATAGATAGATAGATATAGAGATGTAGATTGGTATTGATACTTGGATGAAGATACACAAAATAATACATACTTTTATACAGAGAGAGAGAGAGAGAGAGAGAGAGAGAGAAGAGAGAGAGAGAGAGAAAGAGAGAGAGAGAGAGAGAGATCAACAACTTTCGACAACAGGAGAGGAATTTGAAAGTTGTCAGAGGAGGGAAGAGAGAGAGAGAGATAAAGAAAGTGAGAAAGTTTCCTAAGTGAGAGAGGTAAAGAAAGAAGAAAGTGAGAGAGAGAAAGAGAGGGGAGACGAGCTATGTGAGTTTGAGAAAGATGTTGAAAAATTGTGTAAAAATATTAAGAGAGAGAGAGAGAGAGAGAGAGAGAGAGAGAGAGAGAGAAGAATGAATTAGAGGTGAAAGAAGAGATAAGAATTTGTGAGTGAGAAAAGGAATAAAAAGGAGAGAGATAAAAATAAAAGTTTACAGAAAGAGAGAGAGAGAGAGA
>JAWZYT010001340.1:100000-107500 GCA_034508575.1 Petrolisthes manimaculis | reverse complement strand
TGTCTGTCAACAAACTAGGAACATCTTTTTTCACTTTCCTTTCTTTTTGTAGCCAAGCACCTCACAAGTAACGAGCCATACCAGCTTCATGTGTGTCCAACTGTACATCGTAAGTTTTCTGCTTGTTCCTCTCTATCTGTTTCCTTGTTTGTTGTTTGTGGTTGTCATTTTATTGTAACTTACTATTATTCCATATCTTTATTCACATCCTTCCTTCCTCATTATTTCACATTATCTTATTAGTGTTTTATATATATTCCATATCTTTATTCACATCCTTCCTTCCTCATTTTTTCCCTTAATCTTCGTGTATGTTATTCCATTCTTTATTCACATACTTCCATCCTCATTTTTTTTCATTATCTTCATCTTTTTTTTTCATATAAATTCACATACTTTCTTCGTGTTTCTTCTCATTCCTTTTTAATTCCTATTCGGTTTATTTTTATTGTGCGGTCTTTTCATTAGTCAAGGTATATTATTTTTAGTTATTTTTATCTTTCCTGTCATCACTGCTCTTCACCTTCTCTCCTCCTCCTCCTCCTCCTCCTCCTCCTCCTCCTCCTCCTCCTCCTCCTCCTCCTCCTCCTCCTCCTCTTATTATTCATCTCATTTCTCTTTCTCACGTCTTCCTTCTGTTCTCTAGTGGCCAGTTTCCAACTTTTATTTTATTTTTTTCTGTATCCTTTTGTATTGTCTCTTGTTTACCTTTCTTCTACGCTTCCTCCTTCTCTTCCCCAAACATCCATTATTTTCTCCTCCTTTTGCTTCCTTCCTCCCCTACTTTTCGTCCTACTTTTCCATTTGCATCGTCTCTCCTTCTTCTCTTCTTCTCTGCTCACTCATCCATTCCTTTTCTCCTCCTTCCTCTACTCCATCCTCTCCTACTCTCTTTCCTCCTTTTTCAACACCTTCCCTCCAATCTCCTCTTCCCATCCCTCTTTATTCCTTCTCTCCCTTCCTCCTTTCGCTCCCTTCTCCACCCCCCTCTCTCCTTCCACTCCCTCTTCTGACCCCTTCTCTCCCTCCCTCCCTCAACCCCTTTCTTTCCTTCTTCCTTCTCTCCCTCCACTCCCTCTTCTCACCCCTTCTCTCCCTCCCTCAACCCCTATCATTCCTTCTCTCCACTCCCTCCACTTCCTTCTGACCCCTTCTCTCCCTCCCTCCCTCCCTCCCTCAATCCCTTTCTTTCCTTCCCTCCCTCCCTCAATCCCTTTCTTTCCTTCCCTCCCTCCTCTCACCCCCTTCATTCCTCCCTCCCTCCCTCCACTCCCCTTCCTACAATCAATCTCTCTCTCCCTCCCTCCACCATCCCCTATTCTCGTACTCCCCTCTTCTTCCCCCCCCCCCCCCCACCCATAGTAAGACATCTTTTGGCACACTACGTTATATTATGTTCTTTTTATGTACGATACTGTTGGCACTGTTGTTGTTGTCGTTGTCGTTGTTGTTGTTGTTGTTGTTGTTTTTGTGTATATACTATTATTATCGAACGTTGTAATTTTTCCCTCCCTCGTAAATTTAACTCTCTCGTTCTCCTATACTCCTCTGTTTAAATTGTATATATACATTCTTTTCTTTAAAATTTCTCTCTCTTTCCTTTTTTTTATACTTTCACATCACAGTCTTTTTCCTTCCTCGAATAAGCCTTCTTCTTCTTCTTCTTCTTCTTTTCTCTTTGCCTCCTTCCATCATTCCTTTTCATATTCTTTTATTATTACACTATACTTCTCTATCATTCTCCCTCTTCCCTCTCTCATTCGCTCTCATAATTCACTTTCTTCTTTTCCTCCCTCCCTCTTTCCCCACTTCCCTTCCTCTCTCTCTCTCTCTCTCTCTCTCTCTCTCTCTCTCTCTCTCTCTCTCTCTCTCCACGCCACTTGACTTTGACATTTCCTCTCTTTTTTTTCACTGTTTTGCTTTTTCTTCCTCCTCTCTTCTCCTCCCAACCCTTCTCTCTTCTTCTTCATCTTCTCCCTCTCCCTTCACTTTTATTCGTCTATTTTTCCTCTCCTTCCTCCTCTTCGTTCCTAATCCCCTTCCACCTCTCTTCTTCTCCTTCTCTTTCTCCTTATTCTTCTTTTCCTTCCTCCTCATCCTAATTTCTCCTTCCTCATATCATCATTATCTTTCTTGATTTTCCTCGACTTTTTCCTCTTTCTACCCAACGTATCCTTACATTTCCTTTCCTCATTATCTCTCTCTCCTCCTCCTCCTCCTCCTCCTCCTCCTCCTCCTCCTCCTCCTCCTCCTCCTCCTCCTCCTCCTCCTCCTCCTCCTCCTCCTCCTCCTCCTCCTCCTCCTCCTAATCTTTCCTCTTACCTTAGATGAGAAAATGAAAAGAGATTACGGAGATAGGAGAGAAAGAACTGAATGAGCAATATACGATAAGTGATAAAATAAAAACGAAGAGACAGACAGACAGACAGACAGACAGACAGACAGACAGACAGACAGACAGACAGCATTATTTGGCAAGTGAATTTTAGTAATGAATGGGAAATAATATAATAAAAGAAAGATGATGGGAATGAAAAGTGGTCGATGAAATAATAAGAGGAAAACGAAGAAGGAGAAGGAGGAAAACAAGGAAAGGGAAGAAGGAGAAGGAGGAGAACAAGGAAAGGGAAGAAGGAGAAGGAGGAAAACAAGGAAAGGGAAGAAGGAGAAGGAGGAAAACAAGGAAAGGGAAGAAGGAGAAGGAGGAGAACAAGGAAAGGGAAGGAGGAGAAGGAGGAAAACAAGGAAAGGGAAGAAGGGGTGAAGGGTGTCATGGGAGTAAGGATTAAAATATAACCCGAGTAGGAAGGAAGGAAGGAACATGGATGGCAGAGAGAGAGAGAGAGAATTACATAGAATTACATAGATACACGGGCCACACAGACCTTACGGTCCCTTCGAGGTGGTCCGGCCTTAACGTAAGGGAAAAAAAATAATATCAATGATTAGTGAAGGATAGTAAAGGATAGTAAAGCAGAAGGCTCTCTCCCCACCCACCTCTCCCTCGGGCATTACACCCTACATGAAAGTAATGATAGAAGCAGTACCTTGTGTCTGGAAGAAAACAGACACAAGGAAATTTTATAGGAGAGTTGGAAAGTAGGCTTAAATTGAAACAAACATTGAAAAAAAAAAATGAAATACAAATAAATACAAAAAATATATAAATATGGATTAGTAAAATTAAAAAAAAGAATACACATACATATATACACATATACATACACATACATATACATATACATACATATATATACATATATATACATATACATATATATACATATACACACATACATACATACACATACATACACACACACACATGCATACATACACATATACATACATCATTTCCTATAGGTTATTTCCTATACTATACCCTTTTCTACAAGATGTTTGTCGAGTCTTTTTTTAAATGTATTAATGGTTAGACTATTGACTATTAATGATGGTAGGTTATTCCATTCGTTTATAATTGTGTAAGTATAAAAGTTTTTAGTAGTGTCAAGGTTAGCTCTTTTACCAATTAGTTTCATTCCATTACCCCGAGTTGTGCTGTTATGATTTACTTTAAAGAGTTTGCTGGCATCTACATTGTTAAAGTTATTTAGGGTTTTGAAACATTCTATTAGTTGGCCTCGGGTTCTTCTTTTTGACAGGGAGAATAGGTTAAGTTCTTTTAATCTTTCCGGATACGGTTTATTTCTTAGTGATGGAATTAGTTTGGTTGCTCTACGCTGAACAGCCTCAAGTTTGTCTATATCCTTTTTCAAATATGGAGCCCAAAATTGCACTGCATACTCCATATGAGGTCTTACTATGCTATTGTACAGAGGCAAAATTATTTCCTTATTCTTATATATGAAGTTTCTTTTAATGAATCCTAGTGCTCTGTTTGCTTTATTTGCTGCAATGGTGCATTGAACTGAAGGTTTGAGGTTCTTGTTTATGGTGATGCCCAGGTCCTTTACCTCTGTAACACTATTGATTTTAGACCCATTTATTTTATATTCAAATGATTTATTTTTTGACCCAACGTGTAGTACTTGACATTTATTGACATTAAAGGGCATCTTCCATGTGTTGGACCATTCTCCAATTTTGAATAGGTCAGCCTGTAGTGAGTTTTTGTCTTCCTCATTTAATACTGATTTTCCAATTTTAGTGTCATCAGCAAACTTTGATATGATATTATTTAAGCCAACATCTATGTCATTAATATATATTGTAAATAATACTGGGCCGAGCACTGACCCCTGAGGCACTCCACTGGTAACTGGAACCCATCTAGACTCTACCCCATTAATGATAACCCTCTGTTTTCTACCATTCAACCAATTTTCTATCCATGCATGTACATTACCTTCTATTCCTAATGATTTTACTTTATTCATAAGCTGCTTATGTGGGACTTTGTCAAATGCTTTCTTGAAGTCAAGATAAATAATGTCAAGTGATTTACTGTTATCATGCTGGGAGAAAAGTCTATGATAAAATTCTAATAGGTTTGTTAAGCATGATCTTTTTGCTCTGAATCCATGTTGACTATTTCTGATGAGATTATTGATTTCAAGATGTTCTACCATTTTGTCTTTAATAATGGATTCAAGGAGTTTACCCACGACTGAAGTTAAGCTTATTGGTCTGTAATTACCTGCTTGTTTTTTGTCTCCCTTTTTGAAGATGGGGGTTACATTGGCTATTTTCCAGTCTTCTGGCACATTTCCTTGTTCTAGGGATTTGGTAAATATTAGTGAAAGGGACTCAGCTATTTCCTCACTTGTATTTTTTAGTATTCTTGGGTAGAACATGTCAGGGCCTGGGGATTTATTAATGTTAATTTTGTTTAGTTTATCTAGCACCTCCCTTGGGTTAATAATAAAGTTAGTAAGAATGTCATGCTCTGGGGTTAATGGTTCTCTAGGGGTATCGTTATTTCCATAATTTACTGTAAAAACTGAACTAAAAAAGTTGTTAAGTGTGTTGGCTATGTCAGAGTTATCAGTCATCATTTCCCCCTCTTCATTAAGTAATGGACCAATGCCGCTTCTTATCTTTCTATTACTGTTTATATATTTGTAAAATGACTTTGGATTGATCTTACTGTCCCTTGCTATTTTTACTTCAAATTGCCGTTTTGCCGATTTTATGAGCCGTTTAACTGATCTACGAGCGTTTTGATACATATTGACTGCTACTTCACTATTGTCTCTTTTCTTAATTTTGTGGTACTTTTGTCTGTCTTTAATTGCTCTTCCTATATCTGCATTGTACCATGGGGGTTTGCTGTTTATATTGTTCATTATTCTTTTCATTGGGATATATGTATTCTGAGCTTCCATAAACTTGTGTTTGAATTCTAACCACATGCTATTAGTATCAGTTATGTCCTCAATGTGTCTGTGTATGTTTCTTAGATCACGTTTCATGCTGTTATAGTCAGCTAACCTAAAGTCTGGAGTTAAGATATTGTTAGTTGTATTGGGCTGACTATTATTAAGGTTAAATCTTATCATTCTATGATCACATGAATCGAGGTGTTCTCCAACATTGACATCAGTTATTAAGTCCTCATTTGTTACCAATACAAGATCAAGAATATTATCCCCTCTAGTTGGTTCTCTGACAAGCTGTGACATGAAATTATCTCCCACGAACTCTAGTAATCTATTAGAGTCCTGGGCTTCACTAGTATTTATATTCCAATCTATTCTTGGAAGATTAAAGTCGCCAAGTATGACGGTTTCGTCTGAGTTTAGTGTATCTTTTAACGTGTTATATAACATTAAGTCTTCCTCCAACGTGTGACTAGGTCTTCGGTAGACTACGACAATATTGATGTTTATATCATTATCATTAATTTTAGTGCATACTAGTTCTGATTTGTTGTAATGGAGGACAAGTTCGCTTGAGTTGATGGAGTTCCTAACATAAATTGCAACTCCCCCTCCTCTAATTCCTTCTCTGTCCTTGTAATATAGAGTATATGACTCAATTTGATGTTCAGCAATATAGTTTTTGTTCTTGTGATCATAGAAGGTTTCAGTCACGCATATTATATCTATTTTTTCTTCTACCAGTATACATTTGAGTTCATTTAGTTTGTTTGTTAAACTTCTTGCATTAAGAAGTAATACCTTGGTTGATTTTATTCCTGTGTTAGTTCTAGTGGGGACAATTTTATTTTGGTTAGTGTTAGTTCTATTATCCCATGCAGGTGGTGAGCTATTTTGGTTAGTATTAATTTTATTATCCCATGCAGGTGGTGAGTTATTTTGGTTAGTGTTAGTTCTCTTATCCCCTGCAGGTAGTGAGTTAATTAGTTTTTTGACCTTACCTGACCTGACCTCCTACTATTAATCTGGGGAGGAATTTCCTGTACCTGACTTGACCTGGGATTAGCGGTCAGAGTAGGATTCTCCTGTGAATAGTCCACTCCCTCACAGGCTCTAAATACAGCTGTATTCAATAATCCGGCCATTGCATTTATTCCCTTCTGTGATAAATGTATTCCATCCGCCTTGTACATTTCCCTATTACCCTCGAGGGGTTTTTTCGTGTCTACAAAAACTATCTTCTCCTCTTTGCACATCTGATGAATCTTGCTATTTAAAATATTTACTTGTTTCATCATGTAAGGGCTATCGTTCCCTCTAGTTAATATTCCAACAGCAACACATTTACTCGATTTCTTTTTCATTTCCGTTAATACATTCCTATATTTTGTTGCTAATGATGATACATCTACTCTCCTTTGATTGTGTATGTCGTTATTTCCAATATTGACTACCAGACAACTTTCTCTTTTAACAGACAGTGATTTTATTTCTCTCTCCATCGTGTTTAGGTCACAGCCTGGTATAACTTTCACACATCTTTTCTTTCCTTTCCTATTTGCGCCAAATGCATATCCTTGACCTCGTAAAATAGAGTCTGAAATTACATGAGTTTCCGTCTCTGCATCACTGAATCTTTCTATATATTTATGTGTACTTAGATCTGCTTCATCTTGCAAAAGGCTAAATTTGTTTGTTAACTTTACCTTATCTTGTTGATTACAGCTTTTATGTACGTTACGTTTGTTCTTAACCAACTGGAAATTGTTACTTTCTACTACTATGTCTGGGTTTTGTTTTATATCGTCCAAGCTCAGTTTCAATGCTGTATTTTCTGATTTTAAGTTATCAATATCTTTTTTCATTTCTTTAACAACACAGTCTAAATACTGTAGTTTTTCGTTAGTTTCACACTTGAAGCAAACTGCTTCATCTGTATCTTTGTTTTTAAGCCATTCTCCATAGTATTTACCCTTACATATAGAACAAGCTGAACGTGTTGGTGCCATTTCAACGCACTAATATATTTATTTTTATGGATATTGTGTTACTGTTACTCCGCTTCTGGGTAAATACCCTGTATATGAACGCAGAAACAACGGTAATATAATTATTAGAATACAAGAGCAAACAATAATATACTACTAATAATAACACTAAT
>JAWZYT010001340.1:72500-95000 GCA_034508575.1 Petrolisthes manimaculis | reverse complement strand
CTCATTCTTTTCTTCTTGGGGGGAGAGGGGTTGGGGTTTGGGGGGGGGGGGGAGAGAGAAGGGATTGTAATGTCTATATATCACAATTAACAGTAATAAATGTTGAAGCTTAATAAATATATAGAGAAAACTACACCTCCTTTCACCGTGTCCATATTTCACCTTGATAATTGTTTGGGTTGTGGGAATAGATGGGAATGTTTCAGGCTACAGTTTGAGTTTGTGTCCACGCCAAATAGGAGACTACAATTTTTTTTAGTTTTTTTTCAGCGTGTCAATTTTTTTTTTTTTTTTTTTTTTTTTTTTTTTAATCGGGAGTGCATGGTGGGGTATATAAAAATCTCGTATGATACATCCAGTTGTCTGCTGCTGCTGCTTCTGCTGCTTGCATGTTTACGTGTGTATGTAAGTCTGCTTTTCACGTCTCTTGATTTTTACGGCGCCTATTTTTCGCCTCCCACCTGGGTATGTAATAGCTATAGTCACCTCACACACACACACACACACACACACACACACACACACACACACACACACACACACACACACACACACATAAATATTCTGAATTCTCGTCTCTCTCCAGTGGTGGTCAGTTTGGATTATTTCTTTACTCCCATTTCCACGACTTTTCAGGAACTTGCAAAAGGGAGACAAAAAAATTTAGGTACCCATTCACTCCCTCGTTTCAGTGTACGTCCTCACTCACTCACTCACTCACTCACTCACTCACTCACTCACTCACTCACTCACTCACTCACTCACTCACTCACTCACATGTGAATACTCATTCTTTTGAACATGCATGTTATACTTCTATTTACTCACACAATCTCTCACTTACTCACTCACTCATACATTATACTCGTACTTAGGCCCGTAGTTTAAAAAAAATTGAGGGCCCTTACTGGAGCTCTATGAACCCTCCAAATAATCCAGGCCACAGAACGCTTCAGTGTTTCTAATAGGGAATCTGTTGCCTGGAGTAGTTTGGAGAATTCATGGAGCTCCAGTAAGGGCCCTCAAATATTTTAAAACTACGGATCTTACATATGTAGCACAGTCTCACTCATACACACTCTCATACACACAGTTTTATGTTGGTAATTCTGGAGCAACTGAATCTTCCAAACTATTCCAAGCAACAACAGAACACCATTCATTATTTTTGCTCTTATGGTCCTTCCTGTGTTTCCTGGCATACTTTGGAGGAATCAAGTCACTCCAATGTACCAAAAAGAATTACCACCTTAAATACACACACACACACACACACACACACACACACACACACACACACTTGTACACACCCACACACTTGTACACACATCAAATACAAACTCGTTTAGTAATTCACTTTTTTTCCTGTGTTTGTGTTTGTGTTTATGTGTGTGTGTAAAGATTATAATTATCAACCTCACTATTAGGACAAAGGAGCAGGTTTATGTGTGTGTGTGTGTGTGTGTGTGTGTGTGTGTGTGTGTGTGTGTGTGTGTACAGTACAAGGGAAAGTGTGTGTGCTGTACAAGGGAAAGTGTGTGTGTGTTATAAAAACCACATAATAATAAAAATTTCCACAATAAACCCCTGCGCTATTCTTGGAAACGACTTGGAAGGCCAACACAAGGATAACTTTTACGACTCGTAGTGGTCAGTTTGTGTGTGTGTGTGTGTGTGTGTGTGTGTGTGTGTGTGTGTGTAGAGATATGTATACGATAAAGAATAAGTAATGAATAATAATCAGTGTGTGTGTGTGTGTGTGTGTGTGTGTGTGAAGATATGTATACGATAAAGAATAAATAATGAATAATAATCAGTGTGTGTGTGTGTGTGTGTGTGTGTGTGTGTGAAGATATGTATACGATAAAGAATAAGTAATGAATAATAATCAGTGTGTGTGTGTGTGTGTGTGTGTGTGAAGATATGTATACGATAAAGAATAAATAATGAATAATAATTTAAAAACAATGAATTTCAGTACCGTACGTGTTCATAAGATGATAATGTGATTTTAACTATATATTTTTTGTTTCCTCCCTCAATGCTACTTAAAGCCTGGATTGGTAGGTACTATTTCTTTTTATCTATCTATCTATATTTTACTCTAATTTATTTTCCCATTATTTCTATTACAGTTATCTCGAAGTATTTATCTATCTTTTAATCTGTTTTATTTTTCCATTATTTCTGTTATTTCAGTTTATCTATCTATTATTCTATTTTATTTTCCCATTATTTCTATTACAGTTATCTCGAAGTATTTATCTATCTTTAAATCTGTTTTATTTTCCCATTATTTCTGTTATTTCAGTTTATCTATCTATTATTCTATTTTATTTTCAATTTGTCTATTTACCTTTTAATCTATTGTATTTTCTCATTATATTTGTAATCTCAATTAATCTATCTAACTTTTATCATATGTCATTTTCCCATTATATCTGTTTTCTCAATTTATCTATTTACAATATTTTACTTCCTCTCTATCTTTGTCTATCTCTATTTATCTATCTATCCATCTTACTCTCTGTCTGCACATTTCCATCTTTTTTTTATCATATAACTCCCATGCTTTCCCTCCTCTAGAAAAATAAGAATAAGAATAAGAATAAGAATAATAATAAGAATTAGTCTACACAAGCATTTACTAATATTAATTTTGTACCATTTTCACGCATTCAAGAACGAGGCAACGGTAAGTATATGCCTTCACAACAAGAATGTTAACTTTTTACCTTTTACTTTGTGAGAGAGAGAGAGAGAGAGAGAGAAAGTGTGTGTATGTGTGCGTGAAAGAGAGAGAAAGTGTGTGTATGTGTGCGTGAAAGAGAGAGAAAGTGTGTGTATGTGTGCGTGAAAGAGAGAGAAAGTGTGTGTATGTGTGCGTGAAAGAGAGAGAAAGATAGACAGACAGACAGACAGACAGACAGACAGACAGACAGACAGACAGACAGATAAACAGACAGAAAAAAAGAGAAAGTGTGTGTGTGTGTGTGTGTGTGTGTGACAAACAAACACACACACAAAAAAAACGAGTGAAAGTGTGTAGGACTATGTGTAGCCTACCGTACAGTTGCCCAAGGAAAGACTGCAACCAAATTTACTGGTGTGTGTCAATATCTGGCAGGTACTCCAAAGCAAACACTCGTATTTTATGAATGGATCACTTAAACCTACAACTTTTGTAAGGATGAATGTAAATTAGCTGAAGCCAATAACATCCATCCATACAAAAGGTTGTAGGTTCTGAGTGATCCATTGATAAAATACGAGTGTTTACTTTGGAGCAGCTGCCATGGGATATTGCCACACACCAGCAAATTTGGTTGCAGTCTTTCCTTGGGCAACTGTACATGGTGTTGATAAATATAGAACAACTGCCTGATTCCTCTAAAGTTCTAAAGTCTAAACAATCCCAGTCAACAAACCACCACAGTTCTATTATTTTGTTGTTCATTTGGGTCCAGCTGTTTCATGGCATAGCAATATTATGTACAGTCAGAAGCATAATTTTCTATCATTTTCTTTACCTCCCTGGCGAGAGTTAGGTCGAAGTCGTGGTTGGATTTGGACTAGACGAACAAAAATGGACCAGTTCATAATGTGTTCACTTGAATAACAAATTTTACACCATCATGAGATACTGACTCCCAGTGTTCGATGGCCTGGTCCTTCTCCAACCATAACTTCCACCTCATTCTCGCCATGGGGGTAAAGAAACACTTATGCTCGTGACTGTACTTTGGAGGAATCAAGGCGCCCTCTGTAAATAATGTATCGAGGTATTTTCAACACATCGGTGGAATTTGTCATGAAACTGGGAACCATCTGCTGTGAGAAGAATACTGAACACTGATGAAGGCCTTCTTGGTGTGAAAATATGTCTGGATGATAAAATGGTGCTTTATTTCATCAGTGAGTGGTCCCAAGTGCTCAATATACATTTTTATAACCACATTTATATTTGTCTGACTAGAGAGGGAGAGAGAGAGAGAGAGGAAAACAAATATATAAGGGATTTGAAGAGAATAACAGTGACAGCGAGAGGGAGGGAAGAAGTCGTTCAGAGAGAAAAGAAACATTAAAAAAGAAATCGAAGATAATAAATACAGTACATAGAAATCAAAGACATTAAGTACATATAAATCAAAGATAATAAGTCCAGTACATACAACAACTAAAACTCTACGTGACAGCTTGAGGAACTTCAATAACAACAACAACTAAAACTCGATGTAATAATGTAATAACCTATTGCATTTTTTTACATACAACTACTAAAACTCCACAGGGCTGTTCGGCCAGACAACTTGAGGAACTTCAACAACAACAACTAAGACTCGATGTAATAAATAACTAACTTCTTGCCTCTGTTTTACAGTACAACGCCATCAAGGAGTTCTGCGCGCGCACCAAAGACACATGTCAACCTGGACCCATTGGACCAGAGGGACCAATGGGACCTATGGGACCTTTAGGAGACCAAGGACCCCCCGGTGACACTGGCGAGAGAGGGGACCGTGGGTTGCCTGGCCTGAAGGGTGATCTGGGCCCCAAAGGTCTACGTGGGGACCCGGGACCACTGGGGTTAAGGGGACCCAAAGGAGAGATGGGTAATCAAGGTAAAAGTCATTCAAGGAGATACAGTTGGCTCCACTCCCGTGTTTCTCCCCTGGGCTCCACTCCCGCGTTTCTCCCCTGTCGTTGCCAATATTGGGCCAGTCAGAAATTCCAATCCCGATTCACAAGTTAAAATATTCGAAACATTCATATCTTTCACTCTAAGGATATTAATGTTTTGAATTTTTTAACTTCTGGATCGCGATTCGAATTTCTGACTGGCCCAACATTGGCAACGACAGGGGAGAAACGTGGGAGTGGAGCCAACTGTACAGTATTAAGATTAATTAAGGTGGAAGTACAGTGTTGGTAAATCTGCAGCAACAGATTTCCTCCAAACTATTCCAAGCAACAACACGTACAACACTATTAGGTTTTTTTTATATTCATATGGTCCTGTTTCCTGGCATACTTTGGAGGAATCATGGCACTCCAATGTAACAAAAGTGAATTACCTCCCTTAAAGGAAATAGTAGAAGGCAAGAAAGACTCCTCGTATAATTATATTTACTTGACAGTTCAGTAAAACCAAACCACTTCACCACCACCACCAGGACTGTTGTTGTTGTTGTTGTTGTTGTTGTTGTTGTTTATAAATCCTTTGTATTCCTTTAAGGGGGTGTGGGAGTAGGGGACAGGCTTGGGGGTGGATTTGGGGGGTGCTGGAGTAGGGGGACAGGCTTGGGGAGGGGGGTTGGGGGTTAGGGTGGTGCAGGAATAAGGGGACAGGCTTTCTACCCACCCTAAGCCTGTCCCCCTATTCCCGCACCCCCCCCCCAACCCTGTCCCCTACTCCCGCTCCCCCTTAAGGTGGTAATTATTTTTTTTGATACATTGGAGTGCCTTGATTCCTCCAAAGTATGCTAGGAAACAGAACCAGTAAAATAAAAATGGTGTTCTGTTGTTGCTTGGAATAGTTTGGAGGATTCAGTTGCTCCAGAATTACCAGTATACGTCTAAGTTAAGGAATACAGTCGATATATTTTCTGGCATAATAGTTTGAAGGAATAAATAGCCTTCCATATTCAACTAAAACAAATTATTATTATTTTTATTATTATTATTATTATTATTATTATTATTATTATTATTATTAATATACACCTTTAACTAACAATCAGGGAGCCAGTGTATTATATATATATATATATATATATACTCCTTGATATTATTTTTCGATATTGACTAAAGTGAGGATAAAAGATAAGTCATTAAGGTTTTTTCCATGTATGATGCTTGCTCTATAGATGTCCTCACTCGTATTTATGTCAACAAGGATTTCAAGAGAGCAATAATAAAATTCAGTTTCATTCGAGATGCCGAGATGAATTGAGTTAAAAAAAAAAAAAAAGTTACTTGACATTCGATCAAACTCCAAACTCCAAAAAAAAAAAAAAAAAAAAAGTTACTTGACATTCGATCAAACTCCAAACTCAAAAAAAAAAAAAAAAAAAAAAAAAAAAGTTACTTGACATTCGATCAAACTCTAAACTCAAAAAAATAAATAAAAAGTTACTTGACATTCGATCAAACTCTAAACTCAAAAAAATAAATAAAAAGTTACTTGACATTCGATCAAACTCCTCTTCCTTCTCCTCTTCCTCCTCCTTTTCCTCCTGCGCCTCATCCTCTCATTATTTCTTTACCTCTGCCTCATTTTCTTCTTCCTCCTCATCCTCCTCTTCCTCCTCCTCCTCCTCCTCTTCCTCTTCCTCATCCTCATCCTCATCCTCATCCTCCTCATCCTCCTCCTCATCCTCCTCTTCCTCCTCCTCAACCTCCTCTTCCTCCTCCTCAACCTCCTCTTCCTCCTCCTCCTCCTCCTCCTCCTCAACCTCCTCCTCTTCCTCCTCTTCCTCCTCCTCCTCATCCTCCTCCTCAACCTCCTCCTCAACCTCCTCCTCAACCTCCTCTTCCTTCTCATTTTCCTCTCCTCCTTATTCCAGGTATATCAGGACTGGACGGGCGGCCTGGACTGGACGGGAGGGACGGACTTTCAGGAGAGCCGGGCCTGGACGGGGTGCCTGGACGCAACGGACTGGATGGACTTTTTGGAACGGATGGTATTCCAGGCATCAATGGGGCTCCAGGCAGGAATGGACAGTCGGGTCTAGATGGTACAGTATATGTCTTATTGTTTACATGTGTGTATAGGAGAGAGAGAGAGAGAGAGAGAAATGGAGAGACAGACAGACAGAGAGACAGACACAAACAGACAGACACAGAGAGAGATGTTATGGTATGTTATGAGATTTTGATGTTATGGGGTATTGATGTTATGGGGGTATTGATGTTATGGGGTATTGATGTTATGGGGGTATTGATGTTATGAGGTATTGATGTTATGGGGGTATTGATGTTATGGGGGTATTGTTGTGGTATATCTAATGGGGTAATAACGGTATGTATCATATTATGTATTATATTTATAAAGTACAGGTATACAGTAATTTGTACAATAATATATATGTGTATATTTCTCACCCACCTTCCTTCACGGCCTTCTGCAGGTATTCCGGGTATGAAGGGCGACAAGGGTGACTCGGGACGTAAGGGTGATAGAGGTAAGATGCTCAGGCCTTTTTATAAATGCTTATTTTTTAAAGGACCCCCGTGATGTAGTCAGAGAAAAAAATTGGAGGTGAGAGAGTTCTTCAAACATTGCCATGAAACACACACACCTATTCAATAATAAGTTAGAGCAACTTTTCGTTTTGTGGCTGAGTCGGGAGGAACCAGAAGCCACCATGCACCAGGTCTCACACACGATGACAAGGCTCCCCTAAGTTCACATTCTCCCTTTGGTAAATTTAAGATATCTCATTCCTTATTTTCCATTATTTTCCATTATTTTTCTAGTAACATAGAGGTGATTATATTGTCTGTTTCCTGGCATAGTTTGGAGGAATCAAATGTCCTCCAATTTAGCTAAAAGAGAATCTCCCCTTAATTATATAGCCATCAGTGAGTTTATAATTTACCATTAACATTTTCTCTTCCACATTTCATATTTTTGTTTACTTATTTAATGTATCTATTCACTTAGACCTATTCACTATTCATCATCATTATAAATTCCCCTTTTCTCAATTTTCATTATTTTTACATTTACAATACACTATATTTTATATTTTATTTTGTTACATTATAATACTGTACACAGTTCTTGAGCCTTAAAAAAAAAAAAAAAAGATTATCGACATATGCATACTTGGACATAGATAGATATTTGATAAAAAAAAAAAATATATTGATCACTCATGCTGTTTTGGCAAGGTTAGCTAGAATGTACTAAACAGAAAAAAAAAAAAAAAAATAAAAAAAAAAAAATGAAAATGAAAAATAGAATACCAAAAATGAAAAGAAAATACATACAGTACAGTTAAATATAAATGAATATTGCAGTGTGTTGGCTGCCCTGTATAATAATAATAATTAATTGCAGAAGGTGGTTGCTTAATGTTTATATCTCCCCCCCCCCTCCTCCACTCCCTCCTACAGGCATCTCCGGGCAGAGGGGAAGGCGTGGCAGGAAGGGCGACGGTGGGAGGCCTGGGCGGAACGGGGTCAGTCTGTGGGCCGTCAACTCCACCCAGTACAGGGACACCATGAGCGTCTTGGTCGAACCTT
The DNA here is from genome assembly GCA_034508575.1 of Petrolisthes manimaculis. Taxonomy (NCBI): domain Eukaryota; kingdom Metazoa; phylum Arthropoda; class Malacostraca; order Decapoda; family Porcellanidae; genus Petrolisthes; species Petrolisthes manimaculis. Next base: position 86,750 of record JAWZYT010001340.1, on the reverse strand, counting down.
CCATATTGGGTGAGGAAGGGAAGGATTTATAACACGAGCTATTTTTCCATTAGTTTTACCTTGGAAGGGAAGGATTTATAACACGAGCTATTTTTCCATTAGTTTAATTTACCTTGTCCTTCCACTATATTTCCTATATTTGGGTGAGGAAGGGAAGGATTTATAACACGAGATATTTTTCCATTAGTTTTACCTTGGAAGGGAAGGATTTATAACACGCGCTATTTTTCCATTAGTTTTACCTTGGAAGGGAAGGATTTATAACACGAGCCATTTTTCCATTAGTTTTACCTTGTCCTTCCACTATATTTCCTATATTTGGGTGAGGAAGGGAAGGATTTATAACACGAGATATTTTTCCATTAGTTTTACCTTGGAAGGGAAGGATTTATAACACGAGCTATTTTCCCATTAGTTTTACCTTGGAAGGGAAGGATTTATAACACGAGCCATTTTCCCATTAGTTTTACCTTGTCCTTACATTATATTTCCTTTCATAATTATATACAGTATAATATTATATATGAGGAGGGATGATAGCTATGTAGGAAGAGACTGATGGGAATGGAAATGAAGGGAAAAATGAAAAGGGTGAGATCAAGAAGAGAATGGATGGACTGCATAAAAAAAAAATAATAATAAATAAAATAAAGAGACGAAAAAAAAAAAAAGCCAGCGAGATACAACGACCCCATAGCGATGAAATTGGGGAAAACTAAAGATAAAGAGTATGTTTATAGTTGTTGGTACAGTATCTATTTTCCAGGAACGGCAGAGCGAGGTTCCATCATCGTCCAGGAAGGGGACAACCTGAGACTGGAATGTAACTCAGCTGGTGTACCTCCACCCAAAGTACAGTGGACACTTGACAATGGTTCACCCTTTCCAACCGGCCGATGGAAGGGTGAGTTCGGGTGGATATTAATTTTGTCGTTGAAGTTCCTCAAGCTGTCTGGCCGAGCAGCCCCGGGTGGATGTTTGTATTTTTCATTGCATTATATTTACAGTACTGTATTTACTTTTTTGAATTATCACTATTATTTATTTTTCTTTGGGGTGGTCTGGCAACAGTGAGGGCACAACCATCCACTCATAGCAGTGTTTGGAAAAATATGAAACGAATCACTAGTTCATAATTATACAAATCATGTTAGTACACAAACCTCTTGAGGATAGGAAGGTCATGCATTTGAGAGAAAATAGAAGATGGAATTATCATAACACGTTAGTCAGGGCTTGGATAATAATAATAATAATAATAATAATAATAATAATAATAATTATGTGTAATCTATACTAGAACTGTACTGGTGGTGCAAGAAGACTGTATAATAAATAGTGTAGTGATTTTTTATAGATGTGATGGTGATGTAGTATGAGGTAATAATATTCTGTGCTATTTATTGGGTTTCATGTTGTACAGTTGGACACATGAATGGATGGTACAGCCCAAGTGAAAGATGGTCAATTTCTTCCAATATCAAGTTCCTTAGTGCCAAATAGGAGACATCAGGGGCAGAAGTCAGTATTGAGGATGGTGTGTGTGTGTGTGTTCCTTAGTGCCAAATAGGAGACATCAGGGGCAGAAGTCAGTATTGAGGATGGTGTGTGTGTGTGTGTGTGTGTTCCTTAGTGCCAAATAGGAGACATCAGGGGCAGAAGTCAGTATTGAGGATGGTGTGTGTGTGTGTGTGTTAAATAGGAGACATCAGGGGCAGAAGTCAGTATTGAGGATGGTGTGTGTGTGTGTGTGTGTGTTCCTTAGTGCCAAATAGGAGACATCAGGGGCAGAAGTCAGTATTGAGGATGGTGTGTGTGTGTGTGTTCCTTAGTGCCAAATAGGAGACATCAGGGGCAGAAGTCAGTATTGAGGATGGTGTGTGTGTGTGTGTGTGTGTGTGTGTTCCTTAGTGCCAAATAGGAGACATCAGGGGCAGAAGTCAGTATTGAGGATGGTGTGTGTGTGTGTGTGTTAAATAGGAGACATCAGGGGCAGAAGTCAGTATTGAGGATGGTGTGTGTGTGTGTGTGTTCCTTAGTGCCAAACAGGAGACATCAGGGGCAGAAGTCAGTATTGAGGATGGTAATAAAAAGCAAGTACCTGATAATAGACACTGGTTACTCAAATGGGACAAGTATCTTTCACCAAACTGGGCTGTACTACCCATTCATGTGTTCAACTGTACACATGATAATAACGGTACGATGTTGGAAAATTTCTTAAGGGGGAATGTGGGAGTAGGGGACAGGCTTGGGGGGGTGCAGGAATAGGGGGACAGGCTTGGGGGGGGTAGAAAGCCTGTCCCCTATTCCTGCACCCTCCTAACCCCCAAGCCTGTCCCCCTACTCCCGCACATCCCAGAACCCCACCGACCCCCAAGGCTGTCCCCCTATTCCCACACCCCCTTCATTGTTACAGACGTGGCTGTGTCCGGTCCCAAACTGCACTTTGTGAATGTGTCGAGGGAACACACAGGGGCGTACCAGTGTGAGGCCAGGAACGGAGTCAACGAGTCAGACTACAGAGATTTTTACGTTGAGGTTCACTGTGAGTAGGATAACTTTTACTGTATGTCTCAAGTTCTATCCATGCTTACCATAAAACCCATTTTCTCTCTCTCTCTCTCTCTCTCTCTCTCTCTCTCTCTCTCTGCATTACCTATTACTGTATGTTTGTAAGTTCTATCCCAGATGACTGACTATATAACCTTTTTCTGACTGTGTATCCAATTGCAGCAACCAGTGACCTAATGAGTTGTTATTATCTTCCCCCACTCCCCACCCCACCCTTCCCCAGTCGAGCCCTACATCCGTGTCTCACCAGCAAAGGTCACAGTTCACATTGGGTCCCAGGCGAGGCTTGAGTGTCAGGTTGAAGCGTTCCCCATGGCCGTCACCTACTGGGAGGCTCGGCGTGCTAGGATCCTTGAGAATTCCACCAAGTACACCATCTCTCACCAACACAACACCAACTTTGTCTGGAAGGTGAGTAAGGTACAGCCCCCACAGTCAAAATAATAAACACTCACGCCACACTTTCCTTCCTTCTTGTAAATAAATTAGTATCATATCAATATATAATCATACAACACATACAACACCTATAGTACAGCCACAATCAAATAACCACCGACACTTTCCTACCATCGTGCAAGTAAATCAGTATCATATCAAAATACATGTATAATCATACAACACCTTACGTCAACTTAACCCCCTCAATTATGTATTATTTTGAGGTGCTGCAAAATCATACACGTGATATTATTTATTACCAAGATATTTACTGCAATGGAAGGTACCTACTGTAAGTGTCAGTGGTTATTTGATTGTGGCTGAACATCTACCAAATCCTGACCTGATCCCGTCCTGGCTTGCGTCGTTCCAGCACTTCTCCCAGGCCTTTAAAATTATAAATCCAAAGTATAAAGGAGGTATTGTGACTGGTACATACATGAATTTGTTGTTACAAGTTGTATAATTTATATATCCACCAGCCACATCTCTTTATATCAAACTTTTCACTATTGACTGGTTGCAGCTAGAATATGTTCATAGTTTAGGTTCGGTCAGGACTGATTGATTGTAGTTTTTCTCCAGTCGTGGGCCAAACTGAATAACAGTAGGTTTTAATGAGTTACATGCAGGTTCTCACATATCAAATTAAAGTTAATAAAAGTAAAAGAAAAACAAAAGGTTCAGTATCTGCTTGAGTCACCCTTATGTGTATCAAAACTTTACAATAATAAAAATGAATGATATTAATGATAATACTATATTTTGATGTCATCTTTACGTACCTGTTTCCTTCCCCAGAGCACCATGAGTCTGACCATCAACAGTGTGGAGGAAACAGACTTTGGTCACTATGATTGTGTTGCCAGGAATGAGATGGCTATGACCAGAGGCAGGGTTGCATTGGAAGGTGAGGTCATATGTTTCTCTTGGTCTGTTAGCCCTCTTTTCTTTTCATTTCCTTACTGCTTACTGTCACACCTCTCTATCACCTTTTTCTGGCGCTATAGGACCTCGATGTTGCGGCGCCTAATATCCATCAATCAAAATCTTGGTCTGTTATTATTTTTGCATTTCTGTAATTATCTGTCTGGCCAGGTGTGTGAGACAAAAGGTCATGTATGAACAAAGGCAGGGATTTGTTGAAAGGTAAGGTCATCTGTTCCTGTTTATCTGTGTTTATGATACAATACATTATTTTTATTATCTATCTGACCAGATGAGATTATTTGCATTTACTTTGTTTATTTTGTTTTTTAATTTGCAACTGGCCATTTCTGTGTGTTAAATCATTTAGTCCGTTCTTGTACAGGAAGGTGACATATATCTTTATTACTCTTGTCCATGAGTATAATTTATAATGCTTATGTTTTTTTTGTTTTGAAGAAAGGAAACAATACAATTATTACTTCTGACAGAAAATTACAGTACAGTCACAATATAAGATTTACAACTGGTCTTTGTTGAAGCTTTCAATCATTACTAGACACATCCACTAAACCATATGCAGCAATAATTTCTTACCATCTTTGTTGTATATAATTATCATTTAGCACTTGGAGTCTATAGTGAACCAAAGAAGTCTGGATACAAATGTTTAAACTACATGTACTGAACAGAATTCCATCCTGTCTCATCATCCCTTCCCACACACAGATTTTTGGATGGGGTATCTAGACTGCTTTGCTTATTACCTTTCCCCACCTTCACAGAATCATCGAGGCACCACCGCCCCGCCACTGGTACTGAAAGCAGCCTCACCTTCGGCCATCCTGCCCCGAGCTACGAGGGCTTCGACGACCTGTGTCCCACGTGTCCTTATTGCCGGAAGTGCAGTGAAGGCAAGGGAGCTCTCTTTGCTCCATCATATAGGACCTTTGGTAACAAGACTGTGACTAGGAAGGAAGGTGAGAAGGAGAAGAGTGAGAGGAGGAAGGAGAGAAAATATCTAGGTAGAAGTGGAGAAGGAAAATTTCAAAGGATTTCTATCGGTACAAAGTGTCTTGGTCCTAACGAGGCAGTTTATAGGGTTTAATCTCACTTATCTACTTCTGTGAGAAAAAGAAAATAATAGTTATAAAGTATATAAAGTATACTAATTAAGGGAGCATCATGATATTGACAATAAACAGTATGCAGAGGTACTGTATTCCCCTTACTCATTAAACATCACCCACTCAACAATTTGTCATTCATCCCTTCTCTTCCCCAGCTTCACTTAACACAGTCACCACTCATTCCATTCCTCTCCACCTTCACCCACCTACTACTCTAGCATAACACACACACACACACACACTCACTCACTCACTCACCCACTCACCCACTCACCCACTCACTCACTCACTCACTCACTCACACACACACTCACTCACTCACTCACTCACTCACTCACTCACTCACTCACTCACTCACTCACTCACTCACTCACTCACTCACTCACTCACTCACTCACTCACTCACTCTCCCACTCACTCACTCACTCACTCACTCACTCACTCACTCACTCACTCACTCACCCTCCACGCCTCCTTTCTTCCACCAGCGCGGCTGATCACTGCCGTGGGCAAACCAGTGTTCCACCGCCACACCAACAATAATTACGGCTCCTGGATGAGGGACACCAACAATGAGACTGACCCCCGCTATTGGACCACCGACCCCAACCACAACGACATCCTTAAAGAGTTCGCCGATAAGAACGACTTTAGGAACAATGGCCGCAGCATCACTTACCAGCTGCCCACTCCTTTTGAGGTCAGTGAGTGAGCCCAGAGTACTGTATTATTATTAAAATTAGCCCAAGAGAAGAAGACCAGTGATGACAGTGAACTTCAAGGTGGTTTGTTCGAGAGTATCACAGAGTATCTGTCAAAGATAATACTTGAACCACAACATTAAATCAACAGAAAAACTCTACAACCAACCTTTTGCCATCATATTCACAGTGCTTGCCCCTTTTCACTGTTTGTCTCAACTGTTATTCTTTTTCCTCAACAGATGGTTCACAAAGAAATGACCATACCACCTTAAAGTTCATTATCATTCCTGTTCAAGACACCATATATCTATCAGCAGTAATTCTTCGAAATATAAATGACTGTGTTTCTCTCCTCAGGGCAACTCACATGTAATATTCAACGGGTCCTTCTACTACCACGTCAAGGGCCACCCCAACATCACCCGGCTTGACCTGAACACTAGAAAGACAACCACAATAGAGTTGCCTGGTATGGTTTACAGTGATGATAGGTTCCTCTACAACAACAGCAGGGATTATACTGACCTCAGTGCTGACACAGAGGGGCTCTGGGCCATCTACAGCACCTCGTACCCCAACAATACCGTTGTCGTCAAGATGAACACCATGACACTCAAGGTTTAAGTGCTGTTTTTGTTTTGTGAGATTGAGCAGGATTGTGGCATTAAAGTACACACATCTACACTCTGACCAATCATTAACCATTTCCTACCCATTCCTGCTTCTAATCATTCTTCCTATCAACAGATTGAAAAGGGATGGGACATGGCCCTCAACAACCACTTATATGGCAACTTCTTCATGGCCTATGGGGTCCTGTATGTCCTGGACAGTGCAACAGACCGTGACACAAGAATAAGGTGTGTGGTTCAAGTCTCACACCTAAAATCATAATATTTGTCTTGTCTGAACATTTCTGAGTGTGTACGTTCTGACTGAATGGCTCACTTGTATGATGTATGAATCATTCCCTTCCTTCTTCCTGCCCCACAGAATTGCCTTCGACTTGTACAAGGGAGAGATGGAAGACGTAGACCTTCCCTTCAACAACCCCTTCAGTTACACCACCTTGCTGGGCTACAACTACAAGGCCAAGGTTGGTTGTTGGAGGTGAAAGAAGACTGGGAGTAGCAGAGGAAGAGTTGCTCAGAGAAAAATGGAGGTGATAGAGGAAAGGTGGCATAGGGAGTAAAGCAGAAGAATGGTTTAGAAAGGAGGAGATGGTGGCAGAGGAGACTAGGGGTAGCAAAGAGAAGGTTTTAAAGACTGGTGGTGTGTGGCAGAAGTTTGGGTAGCAGAGAAAAACTTACAATGGGAAAGTGGTGGTGGATGAAGGAGGGAGGCAGGAGGAGGATGGAGTTGGCAAAGGAATGGTTTCAAGACTATAGGAAACCATGGATAAGTTTTCAGGGAAAGAGTGGCAAAGGTTAGGACCGTTAGGTGATAGATATGAAAAGTTCGTTCTCTTATATTTGAACCAATAATTAGCACTGTTTGCATGTAGTACTGTACTAGCATTACTTGAATCTGTCTCTCTTTTTGCACCATCTGAACATCACCTTTGTCCACTTCCCTTCTCAGATGCTCTTCTCCTGGGACAAGGGTAACCTGCTGACCTACCCTGTGAGGGAGAGTGGGATGGACACGGGGCCTCCTGGGTCAGACTATGAGGACCACGGCCACTCCTCCAGCTAGCATCAACACACCTTCCTACCTACCTCCACCACAGTCCACCAACCTCCAACACTCAGATACCACCACTCCTCTAGCTAGACCAGTACACCTGGCTACCACCAGCTTCCAACTCCCAGCTTTCACCGCCACCAACTTTTCAGCAAACCATCAGCCTCAAATCTAACCAGTCCCATACCTACCTCTTGCTTACTTTCAACCTCCAGGTCCAGGTAGCTCTACGTCCAACTACTATTCACTTCAAATAGAAAGCCAGCCACAAAGACGTAAGTAATTATATGATAGTAGTAAAACCCACAATGACAGACAAGAGGTTTATACCATACACTTTTGGTAACTGCTGCAGTCCTTTTCAGTAAATATACAGACAGTGAGTGATGATACCTCTGTTTGTACAGTATTTGTATTGAAGTGTCATTCTTTGTTTATGTTTCCAGTGAGGTGGTCATTCTCTGTTTATGTTTCCACTGAAGAAAGCAATTAACAGTAGGTGCCAAAACTGACGAACCTCTTGTCTTACACACACACACACACACACACACACACACACACATGTACTATCGTGGACATATATTTCGAGCCCCCTTCCTTCCTGACTGAGAGACTTGATTTAAGTTGGTAACATTGTTGATCTCCCCTCCCCCTCCCCCCCCTCTCTCCCTTTCCCTCTCTCGCAAGTCCCGCCCCTTTCCTCCCTCCCTCCTTCTCCCTCAATGTTACTACTACTATTATTATTACTACTACTATTACTACTAATACTACTACTACTACTGTTTTACAGGACAAAAGAGAAGTCAGCAGACACACCATGCTATTCATCAAAGCCTCGGCCAAAACTAGAGATGGTGTTACATTGGTGTACATTGGTGGGAGGTTTGAAGAGTTTGTACAGAAGGTAGGCGTACACTCGTGCGTTTGGAATTTTGCATGTGCGTAGAGGAAGGATGGGGCTATGTGTGTGCGCAAACGGATCGTGTGTGTGTGAATTCCCGACGTCACGAACCTCAGAAAAACTGCCACTTTTCACCAGATAAAATAATTGTTAACAACAAAGTTGGGGAAGTCCTCGATCGGTGATCTCTTTCCCGCATGATTTCGGCCTCATAAAAATGTATAATTAGAGGTGAAAAACTTTTCTGATTGCTCTCATTCTTTTTAACATAGGGCATTGTTCTTTCAGAAACATAGTGTTTTTTTGTTTTAAGCCAAAGGTGCAGGTATGAACTAATATAAACGTTATTAGTTCTGCCAACCCCTGTACTATTTTATGCTTGTAATTGCTGTTTTACTGTATGTAGCACACCAATTCTTATCTATGATGTTAATATAATTACTGAATAATAACATCTTAAAGTGCAGACGTACGATGTAGCAGTAATTATCGCGGGGAAGATTTTACAAAATACATCAAACTCGGCCAACACTCAAGTTCCCCAACTTCCATATTAAAACCGCTGGCGATCACACGCAACCCTTCAGTTAGTGACCCCGGGAATTAGAGTGAGTGTGAGAGTGAGTTAAAGTGAGACAATATTTTTTTCCAAGCTAAAAAAGGAGAGAGAGTTAAAGTGAGACAATAATATTTTTTTCCAAGCTAAAAAAGAGAGATGTACAGTGTTTATGTGTGTGCGTGTGTGAGAGAAAAAGAGAGATAGAGAGAGAATGGTTGCGTGTGCGTGTTTGAATATTTGCGTGTGCGTAGGCGAAGGATGGGGCTATGTGTGTGCGCAAACGGATCGTGTGTGTGTGAATTAGAGATAGAGAGGGAGAGATATATATGATAATAATAATAATAGTGTGTGTGTGTGAGAGAGAGAGAGAGAGAGAGAGAGAGAGAGAGAGAGAGAGAGATAGGAAGAGAAATAGAGAAAATAATAATAATACTGTAAGAGAGAGAGAGAGAGAGAGAGAGAGAGAGAGAGAGAGAGAGAGAGAGAGAGAGAGAGAGAGAGAGAGAGAGAGAGAGTGTGTGTGTGTATTGTTAGTGTGTGTGTGTGATAGAGAGAGAGAGAGGAAGAGAAATAGAGAAAGTAATAATAATACTGTAAGAGAGAGAGAGAGAGAGAGAGAGAGAGAGAGAGAGAGAGAATAATAATAATGAGAGAGAAAGAGATAATAATAATACCGTGTGAAAGACAGAGAGAGAGAGTGTGAGTGTATGTGTGTGTGTGAGAGAGAGAGAGAGAGAGAGTATTTTTTGACACATGGGGATTTAGATATATACATACATACATAAAAATAATTGTTATATATTCCATTATTAATGTTTATTAATTTGTATTAATTATAAATTATTATATACATACACGTACATATATATGCATACATATACATACATAAAATACATATATACATAAAATATACATACATATATACATACATACATACATACATATAAATATTATAAATATATGTATACATTTAATACATACATAAAATATACATACATACATACATACATACATACACACATACATATAAATATTATAAATATATGTATACATTTAATACATACATATACAGTATACACATATACATACATACACACATACATATAAATATTATAAATATATGTATGCATTTAATACATACATATATACACATATACATACATACACACATACATATATATATATATATATATATATATATATATATATATATATATATATATATATATATATATATATATATATATATATATATATATATATATATATTATAAATATATGTATACATTTAATAATAATATTAATAATAATAATATATTACTTTTATTTATTATCCTTCCTCCTGAGAGAGAGAGAGAGAGAGAGAGAGAGAGAGAGAGAGAGAGAGAGAGAGAGATGTATGTATGTATGTGTGTGTGTAAGAGAGAGAGAAGAGGAGAGTGTATGTGTGTGTGTGTGTGTGTATGTATCGTATAGATAATTTTGTGGACTATACAAGCAGACATTGTGAGGGGGTTAAAGGGGTGTGGTAGTAGGGGACAGGCTTGGGGGGGTTGCGGGAATAGGGGACAGGCTTGGGGGGGACTGGGGGGGTGCGGGAATAGGGGAACAGGCTTGGGGGGGACTGGGGGGGTGCGGGAATAGGGGAACAGGCTTGGGGTGGGTAGAAAGCCTGTCCCCTTATTCCCGCACCCCCCAAGCCTACCCCCCTACTCCTGCACCCCCCCCCAAAAAAAAATAAGCCTGTCCCCCTACTCCTGCACCCCTACCCCCCCCCCCCCAAGCCTGCTCCCCTACTCCTGCACCCCCCAAGCCCGTCCCCTTACTCCCACACCCCCTTTATTGTTTTGTGTTTTGATTGGAGCAATTGATAAAGAAAAAAAAAATACTTTGTGGTTAGCAATATTCAGAAGAAATTGTATAGTTTACTGATTGTTATGTGGTCAATAAACGATCTATCTATCTATCTATCTATCTATCTATCTATCTATCTATCTATCTATCTATCTATCTATCTGTACGGTAGAGAGAGAGAGTGTGTGTGTGTGTACGGTAAAGAGAGAGTGTGTGTGTGTGTACGGTAGAGAGAGAGTGTGTGTGTGTGTACGGTAGAGAGAGAGTGTGTGTGTGTGTACGGTAGAGAGAGAGTGTGTGTGTGTGTACGGTAGAGAGAGAGAAAGAGAGTGTGTGTGTGTGTACGGTAGAGAGAGTTACATAGAATCACAGACCACAACAGACCTTACGGTCCACACTGGGTGATCTAATTAGAAGGTTACTGGTAGAGAATGAATTTCTCCCCAGTGATAGTCGTAGGTAAGGATAGCAAAGTAGAAGACTCTCTCCCCACCCTCCACTCCCTCCGGCCTGAGCCGTACTGGAAATAAAGTTAGGAGTCAGAACCTTGTGGAGTTGGTAGAGAAAACTCCACAAGGAAATTTTATAGGAAAGATAGAAAGTAGTTGAAATTTGGCTAACTTGCCACCTGTAATGGGCAACAATTATTCATTAGTAAACATCGAAAGTCGGGGATTTGACGCAAGGTGTTTATCTAAGCGGCGTGGTACCCCAAATCCTTATACAGTAGTTAAAAGAGTACGTCCAGCAGGCAGTATGGGAGGGATCGGGTATAGTTTGGTCAAAGAGAATTTCTGACTAACTGAGAGTAATGGGGTGAAAGATGTGGGAAATGGAAGTATTTGACAGTAAAGCAAGTAATATTAGAAAAAAATCTCCACTAATGGGGGAAGACGCAACTCACACTGCATGTTCACTATCCTGGTCGACATTGGACAACCGAGAATTATCTTCATTGCAATAGTCACACATACCACTATACAACTTGGTGAGAGGGTCTGAAGTGGTCAACTGAGGGACAATACATAACACACCAACACTACCTACGCCTAACCACTAACTAACCTGTCTTTTATAATCATTGGCTCCACTCCCGCGTTTCTCCCCTGCTGTCGTTATCAATATCGAGTCCCGATTGTCCATCCAGTTACAAGTCTGAAGTGGTCAACTGAGAGACAATACATAACATAATAACGTCTGAGTGTGCCAGAGTTGGGAGTGGGATGAGAGAAACTGTATTTGTGAAACGTTACCCCTTACTAGTACGTTTTCTGTTATATTAGTTGACGTAGAAAACGGTATTAGTTTCAATATTTTTATTTAGATATATTTTTTAATTCCATTGTTGAGATTAATGAATATATAGAAATACGAGCTTTGGAAAAATATACTTTGACATTAATAATATAATGTGGTATTTATGGATGAAAGGAAATGTTAGTGTGCAAGTATGACAAGTATGACACTGTAGTAAACATAGTTGATGAGTTTCAGCATATTGTTATTATTATAGCTTTAATAAGAATATACTGAAACTCCAACAGCCTGGATGCTATTTATATTTGGACAATTTACAAGTTGGTATAGTTAGCAAGCGACATCATTGGGTAAGTAATATGATAAAATACAACATTTTGATACTCACCTCTCAGCTGGGACTCGTGGCGTAGTTCTGTAATCCGGCGACTCGGAAGCTTGGGCCTTGGATGGCTTGAAGGTAGGACTCCTGCAGCGGTTCTTTCCATGTTGAGTGGGTGTCCGCACTAAGCTCAGGCATCAATATGGCCACCCTTGGGAAGTCAGGGGCGTCCAGGTTGTCTAATGAGGTGTGAACCGGGCCAGGGGGGAAACCCAGCAGCCAAAAGCACCCGTGTCGAGCAGTAGTGGGATCGCAGCCGTGAGTGGACGGACCGTTGTAGCCTGCCTAATATAGGTGGACATTGCTCTATTTTTTTCAACACTCCATCATAATACATTGGTAGAACACATAATATAAATAACAACAATGGCTGATAAGATGCAATAGGCCAAAATATACCCCTATTTTTTATTTTCCATTTACTTTCTCATTTTATAAGGTGATATGTTGTCTTCCCTCCTTCAATTTCTTATTTTATAGTTTGGCTTATGATAATTCCATAGTGGATTACCAATTAAATGACGACAATTAAATAAACATATTTGTTAAATATATCAAAGGAAATAGGCCCCAGCTGGGAGGGAGGGGTATATGAGGGCAACCCCACTTTTCCATATTATAAATTGTAAACTCGTATATCAGTAAAAAGTTAAATTAAATAATTAATTGGTTTTATCGTGAAAGGCACAATACAATGACAAAGTAACAATTAACATAGCAACAATAAAAAAACAATCTATATATCTACAGGTGAGAACCATTATATATAGGGAATAAAATAATGTTGTACGGATGTGTACGGGTAATGTGTGGAGGGTGTGGGAGTAGGGGACAGGCTTGGGGGGGTGCGGGAATATGGGGACAGGCTTGGGGTGGGTAGAAAGCCTGTCCCCGTATTCCCGCACCCCCTTAACCCCCCATTTTTCTTTTCAGAATTAATAAAGCATACATTTGCCAAATAAAGACAGATATGAGAAATTCATTACAGTCCAGAATATTGACTACAATGAACTAGGGTAATAATAAATAAAACTGGAAATACAAATATAGTTTGTGGGGTGTTTTTTCCATATACTTGTTTGTAAGGCTAAATTATGAAATGTAAGTGATTATCTCCTTTCATTACACAGGTGAGGACATATTATATATAAATAATAATGAGACATCGAGGAGTGGGACAATAATAACAAGGCATTGGTAAGGCAAGAACGAAGTCACTGGAGGTAAATGACAGAACATACAGATGGAGTAATGAAAACAGTAAAGTGTGTGTGTGTGTGTGATGTGTGAGAGTAGGGAAGATGAGAGAGTAGATAAGTATGTGATAAGTATGAACGAGAGAGAGCTATAGTCTGTTCAAAACTTGTGTTCCGCTGGCCTCTTATACTTAGATAGATAGAGATAGATAGATAGACAGATAAGAGATAGATAGAAATAGAGACAGATAGAGATAGATATAAAGATATAGATAGAAATAGATATAGATAGAAATAGAGACAGATAGATAGAGGAAAATGGAACACAAGTTTTGAACAGAGTATAAATAGGTCTTATTTTTATATGTGCGTGTGTGTGTGTGTGTTGAGAAGTGTGTGTGTATGTCAGTCATCATGTCAAAGAGCGATTACAGTATTTAACATTTTTTATTATATTTTAGTGTTTTATATAATATATAGGGTAAAGGGGGGAAAATAGGCATCCTTCAAATTATTCGACAAGAAATAAAATAATTACGTTTATTTTAATTAAAACCTAGAAAATAATATAGCATATACATTATTATTATTATTATTATTATTATTATTATTATTATTATTATTATTATTATTATTATTATT